>LBNU01031743.1:262926-290382 GCA_014162995.1 Artemisia annua
AGCCCAATTACAACACCTAATGATAAGGATTATCCATAAATAATATATAAACAAACCCCAACACCCCACAAACGTTTATTTGGAGTTTTTGGTCGATCAAAGGGCAAGGGAAGGAGAAAAATTTAGGGTTTTGCTTTTGGAGCTAAAAATCAAGTTCAAGGTATATTTTTAATACTAGTTTTCATGCAATTAATTAGTTATTGTTATAATTTATGTGATATAAATTATGATGGATTTAGGGTTTATAAACTTCTGTAAATTTATGATGTAAAACATGTTAGAATCATTAATTGATAATAGTATGATGATTAGTTAAGAGAATTGAGCGTAAAACGCGTTAGTTTGCAAGTTAGGGTTTGGACAGAATGTTAGGACTGTAAAGATATGAGGTTATATAATAGATGGTAATGTGTTAGATCACGAATTTTGACTCTAAATTATAGTTCAAAGAAAGAGCTTTCCAAAAAGTCTGACCACGATTGATTTCGAGGTTTAGAAGTTAGTCTTTCGATTTTTACAAGTTAAGGTGTCAAAGCTGTTAAACCGGGACAGAATTTGGGTAAAAGTTTGATAGTGATTTGTGGGTGATAAAGTGTTATTAAGGTTAGCCCTTCTGGGAAAGTTGAGTTTTAGGTCATCTTAGACTTCCACGAGAAGGATTCGTGATGAAAAGTTGTAGAAGTATTTTTCTAAAATCAAAACTTTTTGGTGTGCGTTCAGATCCGAATCTGGATAGTTGAAAAGTTTGATTTTCTTATGGGTATTTTTGAGTGTTATTAGACCATGGCCTTCTGGGATTAGCTTGTATGCTTATGAGAGACTATGGTTAATTTTTGGTGTGAGTCATTAAGCTTAAATGGTTATTATTTTATGTGGGTGAATGTACCCCAAAATTCTGCGTTTTCTGAGATTATAAGTGCAAGGGATTTAGTGAGCATTAATGGTTGATGGTGTTTAGTATGGAGTCTAGGAGATCCATGGTGGGTCATATGAACCTTAGACATCCATCATATGAGTATTGCATGGGTTATAGCTTTTAGCTTGACCATGTGTAACGTGAACTTATTTGTGTTATATAGATTTCTGATTTGTATTTGTTGGAAGCTGCTAGGTTGAGGTGAGTTCATAGTCCCATACTTTTTACTTTGTTTTAAACTTGGGATGGGAATGATGCTTGTCTTAAATGGTTTGAGTTACTGTGATTATGTGTGATTTAAAAGGCGTGGACTTATAATGTTATCATATGAATGCTATGTAATGAATGTTGTGTGATAATGCTGTGTGGTCCAATTGGGGGGGGGAGTATCCAATTGGAGAGTAATACTCCTACTCACTATTATGTTGTATGGTTATAATGGGAGCCAATTGGGAGGATGTTTATCCTGTTGCTCGCGCATGCGACCCAATTGATGATATTATTTGGAGCGGGGGTCACGTTCCGGCCGGGATGTTGTGAACTAGGATCGGTGGGCACGTTCCGTCCCAACAGTGAACTGGTTGCCTTGAGTGTGAATGTGTGTCTTAAACCTATGAATCTCACCAACATTATGTTGACGTTTTAAGCATCATTTTCAGGTGAGCATTCTAAGGCTAAAATTGAGAGCATCAATTAGGCGAGACTTAGTTGCATTCGAAGACTTTATTTATGTTTGGATTTGACTTTATTTGAATTTGGTTGTGATACGTTTATGTTTTTCATTTGGTACTTTCATATCTATTGAAGATACCTTTGGATTTTGGTTTGGTTATTTTACCTTGGGGTATTGTTACAACACTTCATATTTGTAGCTTGCTCTATTTATGTGCATGTAGTATTTCTCTATTTAGACACCATGTGTTGTGATGATATCCATGAAGTTACACACTCGCGTTTCCGCCTTGGCGGGGTGTGACAGATTGGTATCAGAGCTTTGGTTATAGAGAATTAGGTGGTTTAACCTAGACTATAACCTAGGAGTCCCTCATATAGTTGCATTTAGGACCTATGTGTAAGTATAGTATCTTACATGTCTATTTTCCTAACATATGAGATGTTTATTTGAGTTTTTGACGTCCGTTGAATTCCGATACTTAGTATAGTGTGTGTCATTTATAGTATGGCACCTCCTGCGCGAAAGATGCTTCGTTGGACCACCGTTGTCGCTACAGGTTGCAAGAGAGTTGGTAGGATGAAGCGGATCAACAGAAGGATCCTAGTTCCTGCTAGCATGCTTCCATGTGCGATTGAAGAGAAGTTAACCTTAGAGGATGTGAATGGAAAAGAAGAAGAAAGGTACGAGACGAAGGTGGCCGATAAGGAAGGCTTCACCACTAAGTACCCTGGAAAGTGTCCCCAATTCCTAGAAGATGGGGGGATGGTTTGGGCTAGACCCCGAGATGTGCATGCGTTTGTAGATCGTGTCGAGGAGGAAGAGAGAAACCTTAGTGGTGGTTTTACTAGTCATCCACTACCACAGATCGAGGGAAACAAGAATGGATGGATAAGTGAAGAGGAAGAGTATGAGGTGGACTCGGATCTAGAGTCTACGTCGACGAGTAGATTTAATCCCAATTGATTGATAGAGGCAAGTGCTAGGGTAGAGCCTGAGCCTTTGTGCGAAGTTTTATGTTTTGTGTCATGATTTGAAATTCTTATATTGTCTTTTCCCGTCTGGAGCCATGTTGGAGCACGATTACTCTTGAGTTTTTTATCGATCTTATCCGAGTGTTTTTGATTATAGTGTTTAAGTGATCGTTGGAATTGTTCCATATGAGATGATTGTTTGCATGAAGTGTTGTCATAGGAAGGAGTACACTTTTGAAAGGGGCATAGATAATTATGGTGGCCAACATAATTATACATGCGTCAAAACACAAGTGGAATTGCAAGTATGATAACTTGGATTGTGATGTTTATTAGGTGCTATGTGGTATATGTGTGTTATCATTAAGATGTGTGGTTTTGGAAGTAAGTAGGCGTGTGAAATGGGTCTTATAACTATGGTCGCGAACATAATTATAAGGGTATCACACACGTGGACTTGTGACCATGATTACATTGATTGATGTTTGTTGTTATATGTTGTGGTAGATGTTACTGGATATCATGTTGATGATGGCTGTATGGTTAGAGAAGTATTCTCTTAACCGTTTGGACAATAGTTATATGTTGAGGTGTAGGTGGTAAGATTCCATCCTACCTATCATATGCTGATACCTCAATTATCGGTTGGTACTAATGTGGTAACATTTAAGTTGATTCGTTTGCTAGACTCTCTGTTTGTATACCTAACACTTTGGATGGCATCCCTATTCGTACCATGATGGTACAGATGCCATATTCTTTCTATTCGACGTTGTGATAGGTGTTGGTCAATCGGATTCGTTTCTGTTGGATACTGGTTCGTTTCTCTGGTTATTCCTTGCATTTATTCTGCGAATGAGTATTTTATTGTTCTTCGAGTACAATTGGTTCGTGATAAGTTGGTGCGGATATTTAATCCCTCATTTACACACCAATTGGTTTTCGTGACATGTTTTGCGATCTGATAGTATCGATTTTTTTTTATGATCTTAATTTGACCGTTGTACGAATGAGTCTTTACGTTCTTCGCTTGGGTTGCAATGTATTTGCGTGAGTGTTCACTGGTATGAGTTCGCTGGATGATTATTGTGATTGAAATAGCTTGCGGTAGAGGAGTAGAGGTTGATAAAGTTATTCGTAGGTGTATTGTCGTGTTGGAGGGTGTTTTGTTTAAGATTGATTTAATACCTTTCGGACATGGAAGTTTTGATGTGGTGATAGAGATGAATTGGTTGGCTAGGCATAAGGCTGAAGTAATATGCCATGAAAAGGTGGTTCGTATCCCTTTAGAGAATGGCGATGTACTACGGGTACAAGGGGTTTATTCTACCTAGTCATTCCCCGTGGGGAGCACCTGTGTTGGTTGTTAAGAAGAAGGATGGTTCGTTCAGGTTGTGTATTGACTATCGGGAGTTGAACAAGTTAACGGATTGGAATCGGTATCCTCTTCCTAGAATTGATGATCTCTTTGACCAGTTGCAAGGTTCTCGATTTTTCTCGAAGATAGATCCGCATTCCGGTTATCATCAGTTAAGGGTGTATGAGGAGGATATTCCGAAGAAAGCTTTTAGGACTCGTTATGGACATTTTGAGTTCACGGTTATGCCATTTGGGTTGACAAATGCACCCGCGGTATTCATGGATTTGATGAATCGCGTGTGTAACCTTATTTGGATAAGTTCGTGATTGTGTTCATTGACGATATCTTAATCTATTCTAAGATGAAGGAGGAGCATGGAGAACCTCTGAAGTTGATACTTGGATTGCTGGAGAATGAGAAGTTGTATGCCAAGTTCTCGAAATGTGAGTTTTGGTTACCAGAGGTACATTTTCTTGGACGTGTGGTGAATAGTGAAGGTGTACATGTGGATCCTAGTAAGGTTGAAGCGGTCAAGAATTGGAAGGCTCCTACGACGCCGTCTGAAATACGCTATTTCTTAGGATTAGCAGGGTACTGCAGAAGATTTATAGCGAATTTCTTTTTTGAAATTTGCTAAGCCCCTCACTATGTTGACTCAGAAGAACAAGAAGTATGTTTGGGGAGAAGAACAGGAGATGGTTTTTCAGTCATTGAAGGATAGTTTGTGTAATGCGCCTGTTCTGGCATTATCTGATGGATCAGATGATTTCGTGGTGTATTGTGATGCGTCGAATCAAGGTTTTGGGTGTGTGTTAATGCAAAGAGGGAAAGTGATAGCCTGTGCATCTCGACAACTCAAGATTCATGAGAAAAAAAATTATACCACTCATGATCTAGAGCTTGGTGCGGTTATATTCGCTCTCACGAATTGGAGACATTATTTGTATGGCACGAAGAGTATTGTTTACACTGATCATAAGAGTCTTCAGCATGTTTTTACTCAGAAAGAGCTAAATATGCGCCAAAGAAGATGGATTGAATTGTTTAGTGATTATGATTGTGAAATTCGCTATCATCCTGGAAAATCGAACATGGTGGCTGATGCGTTGAGTAGGAAGGAGAGGACTAAGCTTAAACGTGTGTGAGGTATGAGCATGACGCTGCAGTCAGGAATTAAGAGTAAGATATTGGCAGAGCAAGAGGAAGCTCTGAAGGATGAGAACACTATGGCTGAGATGCTGCGTAGGTTAGATCAACAAATGGAGAGAAAGGAGGATGGTGAATTATATTTTCTAAATCGAATATGGGTTCCACTAGTAGAGCATGTAAGAAGAATGATTATATGGTTTAGACCAGCTAATGGAAAGGAATGAATATGGAGGACTGTACTTTGCGGACCAGTTATTGGTTCCATTGGAAGGAAGCATGAGGACATCAATCATGCAAGGTATTTGATACATCCTAGAATGGATAAGACGTCTTATTACCTTAGCAAGAAATGTATTGAGGAGCAAGTATAAAGAGGAACACAAATACCTTAGCAAGTATTTGATAAGCTTGAAGGTGAAGGTTGATATCAACAACTATTAGGATGATGTAACAGTTAGAATTATCTGGAGATTTTGATGTAGAAAAGTCAGCAAGACGTTACATTTGGGGGATTGGTAGAGAGACGTGGAGTGTCGCGTCAATCAGTTTATATCAAGAGGAAATATTTACTTCGTGATTGTGGTAAATGTTTTATAGAGCTTTGAGATAGCGTATGAAGATGAGTATGACTTATCATTCTTAAATGAATGGACTAAGTGAGCGTACAACCAGGCGTTGGAGTGTATGCTAAAAGCATGCGTGTGTTGATTTTGGAGGAAGCTAGGGTATGCATTTACCCTTAGTTGAGTTCTCCTATAACAATAATTATCAGTATAGTATTAAGAATGTGCCGTTTGAAGTGTTGTATGGAAGGAAGTGTAGATCACCTATTTTGTGGGTAAAGGTTGGAACAAGCCAACTAATTGGTCTTGAACTGGAATGAGAGATTACGGATATGGTTTGCAGATTTAAGAAAGACTTAAGGCAGCGAGAGATCGTCAAAAGAGCTATGCGGATAATCGCCGTAAGCCTTTGGGGTTTAATGTTGGTGATTTTGTGATGTTAAAAGTGTCTCCTTGGAAAGGTGTTGTGCGTTTTGGTAAGAAAGGCAAGTTAGCACCGGGATATGTAGGACCGTTTGAGATTACGGAAATGATTGGACTTGTGGCATATCGGTTGAAATTGTTTGAGGAGTTTAGTAGTGTGCATGATACGTTTCACGTATCTAATCTGAAGAAGTGTATGGCGGATGCTAGTTTACATGTGCCATTAGATGAGATTAAGGTTAACAGGACCCTTCGTTTTGTCGAGGAACCTGTTGAGATTATGGACCGAGTGGTTAAGAGCTTAAAGTGTGGTAATTAGCATTAGTAACAGTGTGTTGGAGTTCAAAGCGTAGTCCTGAGTTTACATGGGAACGCGAGGATCGGATGAGATCTAAGTACCCGAATTCGTTTGCTGGTGTGGTTGGTGAGCAGATCATTTGTAGTTGGAGTTAGCTCGTGGAAGATAGATGTTGGGTGTTCATAAATGTTTTAATTAATGTTTATTTCCATGTGTATCAACCACTATATAATAGCCTAACATGACAGCGCCACATAAGTGTAACTATGCCACCTCATTGATGACTAGATTGCCTACATGGCACACACTATTCATGCAAAAATTCACGAATTTTAAAAAATTGTCGCGCATGGGACTCGAACCCATGACCTTCCATTCAACCAATAACAATGTCAACCACTAGACCACTTAAGGTTTTTTGTTTAGTGCTTTGAAAACAAATACTACATGCGTAAAATTTACTGCATTAATCAGTTACATATTTTCAAAAAATGATTTCAGCTACAATTATATCGGCATTCCCATCAATGTTAGTCAAACATTTTGTAACTGTCTCCCCTTTCATACGCATTGCTTAAAACAAATCCACTAATCACGCGCATTTCCTAAATCTATGTCAATCACAGCTTATGATATTCTTCAAATCAACCAGCAAACCTTAACCTTCAAATCATTCTCAGAAAAACTTGAATCAGACATGTATGTTTTTTAGGATTTGGTTACAAATTAGGGATAAGAACTAATATTTACTTTTAGTCATGTATTAACATAATATATACTGATTTGTTACAGACTTTTAGCATATGATCTTCTTAATCCTCCTAAAATCTCGATCAACAAGGTATGTCTTTTCGATTTTGAACAAATACTATTATTGTTTCTCTTTCATTTTTTCAAATGAATCAGTGTTTTCATTTGATACTATTTTAGGTTTATGTTGGAGTTGATCTTAGTTTCATTCATAGGTGGTTTTCGTGGGTTTGATTGGTTTTTTATTTATTTATTTATTTATTATTATTATTATTTTTTTGCAGATCCATGAATATGATTGTGAATTAAAGAAAATGATTGCTTTACATTAACCCAAGGTAAACACTCAAAACCATGAATTTATTTGGCTATGTATGTTATGCTTTTATTCGTTCTTTTTGTTACTGAGTTATCAATTGGATGATGGTCTTGATAACTGTAGTTTTTAAGATTGAGATTACAAGTTAGGCCTACCCCGGAATGAAAGGTAATATCAACTCACATGGTTGGTTATGTTTGTTTCAATTTGTTTTTGCTTATATGCGTATTGTGAACTGCTTATATGGTAACTATAAAAGTTATAAGCAGTTAATGAGCAATACGAATGGATATCACCCCACACTTGATGACAGTAGTGCACTCCGTGTTCTTGCTGCAGCGTCATTTCTTGACTTTCAGGTATTCCTACTTTCTTATCGAGTATTTACCATCCTTTATATTCGTAAATGATAAAAGTGGAATTATCGTGAGACTCGATGCTCGAACTATTGATACCAAAAACTATGTGATTTGCCTGATATGATACATGTTCATTTGAATATAGTACTTGCATTCTAATCAAACACGCCTACTTTAATAGTGAATATGATAGTGAAAAGGGCTTAGAGCAAAAACGAGTCAGTTTTTTTTCTTACCGTGTTTTGTAAGAGTATGCTCTGGGCAATGTATCCATGAAACTATATTATATTCCTTTTTTAATGGATGCGAACAAAATTTTGTTTTGTGGTTAATTCAAATGTGATTTTCTTGCAGTATTTATTTCCAATTTGCCCCGATGTCATGTCAGTAAATCTGAGCTTTAGACTGCAAATTTCAAAGCATATTAGTTTTAACTTATGCTTTTTAGTGTTATTTTATAATATCAGTATCTTTCATTGCTTAATATCTCCATGTTTATTCTAAGTTTTTCGCGGACAGCTAAAATTAAGGCATACATGGAGAACGTGTCAAAAATGCTTGCTCGGGATATCTTTGTCAAAACGGGGCCATGGAGTTGAAAGAAGTAAGAATGGAAGCTCGCTCACTTTTTCATTATATTGTATGTAGACCAGGTTATGCAATAACATGTTAACTGTGTACCGAACTAAGGAAGCCTGATCTTTCTAAATGTTTCAATGCATATAATATAAATGTTGGCTACAAAGGAAACAGGTCAAACGTGCTTAAGAGTTAAAAATGTTGGCTGATCAACCCATTTTAACCGCTCTTTGAAGTTTACCCGTTTGTTTTGCCATTTATACGCAATCCAGCTCTTTTGTTATTCTTTAATGTAATCAAAGCTACCATCTTTTAATTTAGTAATGATTTTGGGTCTTTTTTTAGGTAACCTCGCATGGTCCCATTAGTGATAATATAATTACTGGCCGGCCTGCTTATGAGCATGGTCACTGATGGCGGTGCTTTCTTATCTTGAATTCTTTTTCCACAGGAATCCAGGTACGATTTGAAAGGGTCTAATGTCCCGTTTGAAATATCTCTTCCTCTGTTTAAACTCCAACAGCGAAACCTATAGCATACACCGCACTTTGTCCTGTTGTCTCTATGTCAGCTGTCCTTAATTGATTCAACAACTTGAGGTATATGATTCAGTCTTTCAACTTTAAGCTCTACCGATTGCTGTTAGATCTATAAAAATATAGGGGGTGTTTGGATTAACTTATTCTCCAGGCTTATCTGAAGATTGGAAAAGTTACGGTTAATCCACCTGGACTATTTATGGTGTAAATAATAATGAACAACTTGAGGTATATGATTTAGTCCATGAATGCTTTGTTAATCTGATTTACTTTGGTCTGTATGAACGATTTGACAAAACGTAATAACTAATAGTTTATACCCTTGATGTCAATCCTGTAACTTGCAAAAAGCTACTCAGGTTACCAGACTATTGAGGTAACTCCTTTTTCATATGGATTAATAAATTTTATTATCATCCCATTTCATCAATAAAGTTAGAACTTCTCATAAGTATGCTAATATTTTTCTGTGATATAAGTAGTCAATATCTTATATCAACATAATTTTTTGTTCCCTATAATACGAAAAAAATACCCTCAATAAAATAATGGAAATAACGTGCTGATATAAGAATTTTATTTTCAAGCCCGTGTACCTTATTATTTCCATAATTATACTGTAAGACATATGATCTTAATCGACTCCGTTGGTTTTGTAATTTTGAGCCTACCCTCGACCAAGTTTTCTAATCTACCTCGATGCATTGCTAATAAGTGAAATGCAATAAAACATCAATTGTTCATAGGAAAGCCTTTAGATACCATGTTCGGCTTGATATGGGTCAATGTGAAATAAGCTTCTACGACAACTCTACTGCTACCGTGTTAACGTCGTGCTCAAAATCATTATTGAAAGATATCATTCGTTAAGTATTAGTGATCTAATATTCAATAGTTAGGTACTAAATACAGAAATGGTATATCCTCTACTTATGGAATTAACCGAATCAATTCAGTTAAAATCTCAATAGTCTTGCTTAATATGCACAAGTTATCTATGTTCTTTATAAGTGTATCTCATCAGTAATTATTCTTTTTCGGTGGTGCATGTAGGTATGTGATGACACAAAAGATGACATCAAGATAAACACATACTACAAATTAAAACTGTTCCCGTAACTCTTTTCATTGACCCTGTTACTGGTAAAAAAATGTGCTCATGGTGTGTAGTGATTCAACCAGAAGAATTGTTACAGGTACGGTCTGGTAAAACTTCAAGTCACAGTTTGATTTAAACGTTTACTTTTAGACAACCAGAGTGCTAATCGTAAATTCATTTTTTCATTGATAGGATTTGTTCCAATTCATGGATGGTAACCCTAGAGATCATCATTTAACCTTGTCCCACAAGCGTAGACGTGAAAATTTTCATGCCCTACCTTCTAAAATCCAAGCTACACAAGGTATTTTATTTTAACTTGTCCAATATGATTTCATGATTCCTTTTTGTTTTGGTGTATTAGTGATTGATTCACTATCTATGAAGATCATGCTCGTGCAGTGGCTGGGAATGGGAATGGGAATGGGAAAAGTGAAGAAAGTAAAGACACACAGCTTTCACAAGCATCATATACTTAAACAACAGTGGCAGATAGTTTTGTCGACCCATCAAAAGATATGGATGCTGTTAATATGCCCCTTAATGATCAAAAATCAACCTAACCGATTTGATAAAACTTGATAAAATTTGATTTTTTGATAATGTGTTTGGCTTCAAACCCTCACCAGACACACAAAAGTTATTCATGTGTTTTTTATTTTATTATGAGATTGTGGCTTATTTCGACTCTCTCCTTACAGCCCATACTTTTTTCTTTTTTTATTTGTTTTTATAATGTACTTGGCTTCAAACCCTCACTATGACTTCGTAGAAAAGGACTTAGGATCCTTTGCTAGCCTGTATGTTTTGAATTTAGCTTGCTTTGTATTATTTGACGCGCTGCTGATTACACTAAAACACAAGTTTAAGCGCAAAAATTGTGCATATCAGTTTAGTTAGCTTAATAATAAGTATAGATTGTAGTATTGTTTGCGGAATTAGTGTGTGATTTGCGCATTAATTTCTTGACACTAAGGACCTTTTGCTCAAAGAAGAGATAGGGAAAAAAAGTTTTATTCTTTAGCTCAAATGGAAACAGATTAGAACACAGAGGAGATGCTAATTTTAATGTTATACTAGCAGTAACATATAGACTATTGTGTGCAGATTGATTTGCTTAACAGCTTGATTGGCTTAACACGTTTATGTAAGCAATGGGCGAAGAAGGATCACCACTTTCACTTCCAACAGGGTTATCCTCTTACTTTATTTTTTTACGTAATAATGCAGGTCCTATGTTCAAAACGCTTGATGGACTGGAGATTGTATGCCAATTGGATCGTGCTCAAACAGACCTGAGTTTTACACAATTTCCGGTGACGCAGGGTATGGGTAGCAAAACTGGTTGGTCACACCCACACTCACACAAACACGTAATAATATCAAATTCGGATCGGTCAATGAATGGAGACAGTCAAAGGGTTCTCACTCGAAATTCAACCCAGTGACCCGTTTATATAATATTACAAGACATGTTTTCTCAAGAATATCCGTTGAATTTAAAAGTATAAGATTAGTTATTGCATAAAAATATTAAATAGATTTTTTATCACTTGCCTATAAAAACTGATTTGGGAATGTTGTTTCTTATATAAACAATATAATACTACCAATTTATATGGTTACTGTGTAAGATGGTTCCGGGCGCATTGGCAAGATGCTATTTTATTGGAAGGAAAGAAATTTGATTACGATCTAAAACAGGTACGTAGTTCGCGGTTATCTCACATTTGTCCTATGTGTTTTTACAAGTCAAAGCATTACATATTTGACAATATGTCTTTTTAGCTTCGGTTGTCAGGTGACCTTCTGATGGAGCTGGGAGCTGAGGTGGAATTGGCAACTGCAGCTGCACCACACCTCTTTCTGCCTTTTGCATGTGCTGCTAATGTGGCAAAGGTTTATTACTATTGTCTCCATTTCCGAACTCATGCCTCTGTTGTGAAACTAACACTTATGTATTACTATGATATGATTCTTATGTTATAATGTTAGTTGTTGTTACATCAACATCGACTCAAACTCTAATATTCAAAGCATTAACATTAGGTAGGCTTTTCTGCTATAAAGCAAAGGAACAAACCCTCCGCAGTTTAGTTGCTTATTTCTTTAGCTAACCTGGATGTGAAAGACAACCATCCGTAAGCCAACGAAAATCTACAACCACCAACCGAATACAATTAATACGTTGTAACCCAATCCCTCAATTTAGAAAAAATATCATACTTATTTCCTACTTTCTAGGGAAGGAGTTCCGAGTGCCAAATAGCAGACTTGCTTATCATATATTGATGGAGAAGTTTTCATGTATTTTCCATTGATATGTCAGAATATGAAATGCCGTTTCAAGAGTCAAAAGCAAAAAATGATCAAAGACTTATGTTACATAAATTTCACTACGAATGCTACTCACAAAGAAGTTCTTTATAGGCTTTAAATAATGTGAAGTTCGATATATGCTTATAAATTGCACCACATATTCATTACATTCTTGAGTAAACAAATATCACGAAAGCAGAATGTTAATTATTTTTATCCTGCACAAGAATATTAGTTTACTAATACTGACAAACATTTTCAAGAATATTAGTTTACTAATACTGACAAACAGTATTATGTATCTATATCATTTTATTTCAATTTATTCAACTGAAAACGTAATTAACGTGTTTTGATAATACTCTTAATGTTATTTCTACATATAATACATGATCAATTAATAAAGTTATTCCAGTTATATTTGTTAAACATAATCTTCTGATTATCAATATTTCATTTTTATAAAAATAATTACGGAAAACAATTTAATAAAGCGTACCCGCCCATCGGGCGGGTCATGAAGCTAGTCTATTATATGTGTGTACTTCTGGCGGTTACCATCTGGTGTTTCATTTGGTTTAGGGGTATCGTACCTACCTGTGAGAAGTCGTTTGGATCATTGGTGCTATTGATCGGAGTAATGTACCTGTTTTCGTGTATTGTTAGAGTATTGGAATGTTTTTCTATCGTGTGTATTCAAGTAGTTGGTTTATACATTGTGGTACTTTCTCTGTGACTTGTAAGGCGTGGTAGAATTCCACACAGTCATAAGAAGTACTAGCGATTTATGTTTTGTGGCGAGGTGTTATCTCACCTAGTATCCAAAAAGTTTCTTTTGTTGATGATAATGGTGAGACGAGTTGAAATCTCGGGACGCGATTTCCCTAAGTGGGGGATGAGGTGACAACAGTGATTTTAGCGGGTTAGTTTAACTAATAGTTTCGACCATTTAACTTTGTTTGGTGTGAATTAAGTGTTTATGTGGAGTATATGTGTGAGATATGTATAATATATTTATGATAAGTAAGAATGTGGCACTAAATCCCTGTTTGTGTGAGGTTGTTGTTATGATTTGAGGAGTATTGATTTTGGGTAAGTTCATTTTGATCGCCTTTGTGGTGTAGAAATGACTTGTGTAGTTTTGGTGTTTCGTGGTTTTTGCGTAACAAGTCTTCGTTCAAGTGTTTGAACGTTAGTAAGTTACGAGGAGATTGTTTTTATGAGTTGTGTTTTAAAGAGTGTGGAAATCTATTTTTGGAAACTTTGTTTTGAAAATGATTATTTTCCGGATTGTCGTAAAATTAAGGTTTATCGCGAATGACGTTAGGTTTCGTTATGGGAATACATAAAATATGAAAAGTATGAGGTTTTGAGTGTAATAAATAAATTTAATTATATATATATATATATATATATATATATATATATATATATATATATATATATATATATATATATATATATATATATATATATATATATATATATATATATATATATATATGGTGTATAAAAATCGGCTAGGGAAAAAAGAAGGAAATGGAAACCAAATTTTAACCCAATTACAACACCTAATGATAAGGATTATCCATAAATAATATATAAACAAACCCCAACACCCCACAAACGTTTTTTTTGGAGTTTTTGGTCGATCCAAAGGGCAAGGGAAGGAGAAAAATTTAGGGTGTTGCTTTTGGAGCTAAAAATCAAGTTCAAGGTATATTTTTAATACTAGTTTTTATGTAATTAATTAGTTATTGTTATAATTTATGTGATATAAATTATGATGGATTTAGGGTTTATAAAATTCTGTAAATTTATGATGTAAAACATGTTAGAATCATTAATTGATAATAGTATGATGATTGGTTAAGAGAATTAAGCGTAAAACGCGTTAGTTTGCAAGTTAGGGTTTAGACAGAATGTTAGGGCTGTAAAGATACGAGGTTATTTAATAGATAGTAATGAGTTAGATCACGAATTTTGACTCCAAATTATAGTTCAAAGAAAGAGCTTTCCAAAAAGTCTGGCCACGATTGATTTCGAGGTCCGGAAGTTAGTCTTTTGATTTTTACAAGTTAAGGTGTCAAAGCTGTTAAACCGGGACAGAATTTGGTTAAAAGTTTGATAGTGATTTGTGGGTGATAAAGTGTTATTAAGGTTATCCCTTCTGGGAAAGTTGAGTTTTAGGTCATCTTAGACTTCCACAAAAAGGATTCGTGATGAAAAGTTGTAGAAGTATTTTTCTAAAATCAAAACTTTTTGGTGTGCATTCAGATCAGAATCTGGATAGTTGACAAGTTTGATTTTCTTATGGGTATTTGTGAGTGTTATTAGACCATGGCCTTCTGGGATTAGCTTGTATGCTTATGAGAGACTATGGCGAATTTTTGGTGTGAGTCATTAAGCTTAAATGGTTATTATTTTATGTGGGTGAATGTATCCCAAAATTCTGCGTTTTCTGAGATTATAAGTGCAAGGGATTTAGTGAGCATTAATGGTTGATGGTGTTTAGTATGGAGTCTAGGAGATCCATGGTGGGTCATATGAACCTTAGACATCCATCATATGAGTATTGCATGGGTTATAGCTTTTAGCTTGACCATGTGTAACGTGAACTTATTTGTGTTGTATAGATTTGTGATTTGTATTTGTTGGAAGTTGCAAGGTTGAGGTGAGTTCATAGTCCTATACTTTTTACTTTGTTTTAAACTTGGGATGGGAATGATGCTTGTCTTAAATGGTTTGAATTACTGTGATTATGTGTGATTTAAAAGGCTTGGACTTATAATGGTATTGTATGAATGCTATGTAATGAATGTTGTGTGATACTGCTATGTGGTCCAACTGGGGGGGAGTATCCAATTGAAGAGTAATACTCCTACTCACTATTATGTTGTATGGTTATAATGGGATCCAATTGGGAGGATGCTTATCCTGTTGCTCGCGCATGCGACCTAATTGATGATATTATTTGGAGCGGGGGTCACGTTCCGGCCCGGATGTTGTGAATTTGGATCGGTGGGCACGTTCCGTCCCAATGGTTGCGAATTATTATGTGATATGAATTGGATCGGTAGGCACGTTCCATCCCAATGGTTGCCTCTTGTTGTGTGATTTCATGTAGCTTATATGATAACTATATTTATTTGTCCAGCTATGTTTTATAATCACAGTGAACTGGTTGCCTTGAGTGTGAATGTGTGTCTTAAACCTATGAATCTCACCAACATTATGTTGACGTTTTAAGCATCATTTTCAGGTGAGCATTCTAAGGCTAAAGTTGAGAGCAGCAATTAGGCGAAACTTAGTTGCATTCGAAGACTTTATTTATGTTTGGATTTGACTTTATTTGAATTTGGTTGTGATACGTTTATGTTTTTCATTTGGTACTTTCATATCTATTGAAGATACCTTTGGATTTTGGTTTGGTTATTTTACCTTGGGGTATTGTTACAACACTTCGTGTTTGTACCTTGCTCTATTTATGTGCATGTAGTATTTCTCTATTTAGACACCATGTGTTGTGATGATATCCATGAAGTTACACACTCGCGTTTCCGCCTTGGCGGGGTGTGACTTGTGTAGCCTTGCTCTTTTTGTCCTTTGCGCTCGGACGTCCACGGGTATTTTTCTGAATAGCAGGTTCACGTGTGTCAACAGATTCAGGCTGGTATATCTCTCTCAACTTCGTTAACATATTTTTCTTGACAAAAGACGTTGCTTTGCTAAAAATATTCTTGAATTNCTTGGCGGGGTGTGACTTGTGTAGCCTTGCTCTTTTTGTCCTTTGCGCTCGGACGTCCACGGGTATTTTTCTGAATAGCAGGTTCACGTGTGTCAACAGATTCAGGCTGGTATATCTCTCTCAACTTCGTTAACATATTTTTCTTGACAAAAGACGTTGCTTTGCTAAAAATATTCTTGAATTGTTGCATGTCATTTTGAAACGAAGTATCATCATCATCATTATCAGGTTCGCTGGAAGAGCCGTCTTCAGGCGGTGGTCTATTGATAACAGGCCACGGAACAAATAGGGTCCTACAAAAAATAGGAATTTCATCCGTGCAATGGGGCGTCCTGAATTCATTAAAAAGTGACTTATATAAATTACTGGTAGTAATGGGGAAAACAACTTGATAGTTATAAATTTAATATACTTACCATGATATACATAGTATTGCATTTCGTGAAAGCATGGTAGTCCATTAACTGACCGACAGGTAGAGTTCTTTATACATGAGCTTGAAAGCATGTTTGGAAATTTTATACCACAATTCTTCAAATAGTGATGTATTACAATTATTTAGTTTCTCGTTGATGCTTCTATTAAAACTCTATTTTATCGCATTTTCTTGCGCAATGAGAATCTTATCGATCGAACTCAACAACCTGTCTAAGTTGGACTGTGTGTCGTCCAAATATAATTTCAACAACGCGTGGTGAGCCTCAACTCTGCACGTTGTTGTCTGGCCGTAGGAGCGATATTGGTCGGTAATATACGAGACAAACATGTGTGAGTAATCTCGCAGCCAGTTATCCAGATACTCAGCGATTTCTGAAAAAAACAATGAAATAATAAAAGGTAATTCGGGTGCTTATTTATTAAATAATAAAAAAACAATGAATTAATAATTAAGTACCCGCATGGTTGACCAATCGCTGTTGTAGGCGTTGATAACGTTGCTCGAACATTTTGAATGTCGGAGCTTTAACCATCCAATCCCATATGTGTTTAATGGACTCATACTCATCTAACCCACGGCATCTATTTCTGCAATACTTAAGCAGATTTTGCTCTATATGCCATCGACAGAGTAATCCGTGAGCGTTAGGAAATTCTGCTCTGTATGCCCCAACCAACGCTAAATCTCTGTCAGTGATGATAACACGTGGGTAATACCTTTCATCTATCACTTCCTTCACACGTTGCAATACCCNTTGGGAGGCAACCCAAGCTTTGTGTTTATGTGTTTGTTTGTTTGATTTTATTTGTTTCCGTATGTAAGATATATTTCTTGTTAATGATTCATGCTTCAAACTAAATTGTGAAAATGCTTTATTTTGTTTTTAACTTCGTCTTAACTACATATAAAGGTATTTTGCAAAAGCTAAGCCACGGCATCTATTTCTGCAATACTTAAGCAGATTTTGCTCTATATGCCATCGACAGAGTAATCCGTGAGCGTTAGGAAATTCTGCTCTGTATGCCCCAACCAACGCTAAATCTCTGTCAGTGATGATAACACGTGGGTAATACCTTTCATCTATCACTTCCTTCACACGTTGCAATACCCATTGAAAATTATGTCCTTGTTCACTGTTTAAAAAGCTACACGCCATTGAAAATGTTTTATTTGTTGAAGTTACTCCAACAATTTCCAACAACGACAATTTAAACATCGTGGTATTGTATGTGGAGTCCATCAACATGATTTCAGGGAATGTACACCATCGAGCATACGACGTGGGGTGCACAAAAAATAGCTCCTCAAGCTCGTTGGTATGCTCATTTACCCTCGGGTACCATGTATACCCGGAATCCATCAAATGCGAGTAAAGGACTTGAATTAGAGTTCTATCACCTACTCTGGCTCTTCGGATCTTATTTTGTGCGTTATATATAGTTCTAACGCTAGACACGTTATCCGGATTACGACCCTGTATTGTCGAAAGTATATTACGTGGTCGTACGCTATAATCGGTCAATTCTTTGACCAAACCGAACTCATCATCGTTTAATTGCATTGCATATGGCACACCATGCAACGACTCTAGCATATTATGATTATGCCTATCATCCTTCACCCTCAAAATCCAATAATTTTGTGTTTGATGATATTTCGCAACTAATTTGAATGGACAATTGGTTTTACATGTTTTGGTTTTCCGTTTTCCACTACCTTGAGGTTCATACTTCCCACCCTTTGAACACCTATAATTGACTTCGTGCATCTGACCAACTTCTGATTTGGTTCTATTTTTAACAATGACAAAACCGAGCTCCCGAGCTATATTTTGCACCCACTCAATTACTTGCTCGTGAGAACCGAAAACCTGAAAATACATAACAGATTTTATAACATACTTTTTTTAACTAATACTTTTATAACTATTTTTTTAACAAAATACTTTTACAACTAATTTTTTTTAACAGATTTTTTTACAATTTTTTTTACAAATGATACATACATAACAACAACTTTTTTACAAAACATTTTTTTTACTAATGATACATAACTTTTTTTTACAAAATACTTTTTTTTTACAAATATAACTTATAACTTTTTTTTTACTTAACTTTTACAACAAATAAATAAAAAAAACGCGTTAATAATGGGGGACAGTTGTCCACACCCCCACACGCTACTTTCTCTCTCTCTCTCTCTCTCTCTCTTTATCACACATCACACACACACGCGCTAATCTCTCTCTCTCTCTCGCTCTGTCTATCTCACATCTGCTATCTATTTTAGATCTAAAAGCACTCTTATTTGTGATGTTTTTGGTGATCTGTGATGGATTTTATGGTGAGTGGTGATGTTGTTGGTGATCTGTGATGGGGGTTTTTCAAAAATTGGAGGTTTCTAATTAGGGTTTCTGTAAAAAATTGAGGGTTTTTAAAATTAATATGAAATCTGTGGTGATTGTTAGGTTTTTTTACCAACGATTAAAAAAAATAGATCTAATTTTTTAGATCTAATTAGGGTTTCGTAAAAAATTGGGAGTTTTTTTGATGATGGTTATGATATGTGATATCTGTTGTGATGGTGGTTATACGTTAACAAAATAATTTTTTAGATCTAATTAGGGTTTCGTAAAAAATTGGGGGTTTTTAAAATTAACTTGAAATCTTTCAATTAACCTATGTTAATTGAAAGATTTACTAATTAATTTTAAAAACCCCCAATTCTTACAAAACCCTAATTAGATCTAAAAATTAGGGTTTGGTATTTTTGGGGGTTTTTTTAAATTAACTTGAAATCTTTCAATTAATCTATGTTAATTGAAAGATTTACTAATTAATTAATTTTAAAAACCCCTAATTTTTACGAAACCCTAATTGAAAGATTTACTAATGTTGGTGATGATGGTGTTGAAACTGCTTAAGCAGTTGTGATGAATACCTGTGGTTGTGGGTAGGTTAACACCTTGATCTGCCACCTTTGAGTGGTATGAATACCTGCTCTGGCCTACCCCCAGTCCACAAGTGTGTGCTTATGTGGTTTTGTGCTCTGACCCCGTTCTTATAACATAACCCAGGGGGTGGGTTATAATGACCCTCTCTATTTGGTTAGATTAACCCTCTCTAATATGCTTGATAAGCAGTTTGTGATGAAACTGCTTATAAAACTGCTTATAT
The DNA here is from genome assembly GCA_014162995.1 of Artemisia annua. NCBI lineage: Eukaryota > Viridiplantae > Streptophyta > Magnoliopsida > Asterales > Asteraceae > Artemisia > Artemisia annua. Next base: position 282,610 of record LBNU01031743.1, read on the forward strand.
GCTTGATAAGCAGTTTGTTATTTTAAGCAGATTTGAAACTTGGTTTAAGCAGTTTGCTTATGAAACTTGATAAGCAGTTTGATTTAAGCAGTTTGTTTTAAAAAAAACTGAGATACGGCGATGATGATTTAAAAAAAAAGTTTTGAAACATGTGTATTGTGTGGAATGTGAGACTTGTGAAACATGTGTATTGTGTTTCACGTGGTTCGGGTGCAATCTGTGCACTTGTTTTGGGTGCAATCTGAGCACTTGGTGCAATCTGTTTCACTTGTGTAACTTGGGAGCAATCTGCTTGGGTGCAATCTGTGCACTTGGGTGCAATCTGTTTCACTTGTGTGCAATCTGCATTTGGACAAAAAAAAAATGCTTGTGTGCAATCTGCACTTGGACAAATGGTTTTCTAAAAAGGCGATGACGAATGGTTTTCTAAAAACCGAAAGGATGGCAAAGTGATATTTTTATCACTTTGCAACCTTCATATCCGAGCCTAACATATTTTTATCACTTGTGCAAATGGTTTTCTAAAAAAAGCGATGACGATTACATGTTANAAAAAAAAAAAAAAAAAAAAAAAAAACTAAAAAAGTACCCTCCCATTAGGGAGGGTTTGGCCAGCTAGGGGTAGACCCCGTTGTTATAACACAACCCTTAATTAATACCATTTCTTGCTTATTTACATCACTGTCTATCTGTCAATTACATAGCACCTTTAGTTAAGTACCATTTCTTACTTATCCGCATTACGTCTTTTCTTCGATGTTTTACGCGTTGTTTGACTGATCAATTAAGTGATTAAGGAAAGGAGCAAGCCATTCTATTCCATTACGACATTACTATATTCGTTTGGCAAAGTCATACTATAATTTCTCCTACTTATTTTGTAGCAAAAAAAAACTTGTGAAAAATTTAATGTAAACGCTGCCAAAAACTGTTTAATTCATTGAAATAAAGTGTAAGGGCACGTTTGGTTTATACCTTTTGGGTTTAGGGAATTGTTTTATTCCAAGATTTAAGTGTTTGGTTCAAACTTTTGGGAATTTATGTGGGTCCAATAATGATAGATTTATACCTAGCATATATTGTATCTTTTGTAAATAATAACATATAATGGGTCTCACATTTATATCTTCACTCACAATATATACATAAATTAATTATTAAAAAATAAAACTACTCTACTTTTCTTCTAATAAATTATTTATCAACTATTATAATAAACTTTTTAATAAAATATTAATTTTTTTTCTTACCTCATTTACTTTCATTCTAAACCGAATCCAAATTCGATTCCAAATCCTTTTACAAACCAAACGGGCTCTAAATTATGTATTTAAACCCTTTGTCAGCAAAGCGATCTCTCTAACAACAAAATCGTTGTAAAGTCACCCAAACAAAAATCAAAGTGCAAGAACCAAATTAGATTCAAGATTTAGTTTGATAATACAAACCAAATATTGAACATCCAAACAGTGAATCGTGAAAAAATAATGAAATTTTATAACTTAATATTAAAAGGAAGAAGTTTTACACAATCTAGAATACATTAAATTTTGTATTTTACCTAATCTATATTATATTAAAACAATGAATCATGAAAAGTGCAAATTTTGTAGAGGAAAATTTAAATACATACCCTTATTTTAGTGCATACCAAGGGACAAATCCTCACCATTCATCTAATGGTGGGGATTAACTTAAGATTAAATGGGAAACATAAGTCCATGTTTTTTCTTTCTTTCTTTTTATTTATCTTTTTATTATTCTTTTTTTCTTCTTTCTTTCTTTTTTTTTTCTTTCTTTTTTCTTTTGTCTTTTTTTTCACGTTGGGACTTTTTTTTTTTCCTCTTTTTGCAAGCTTCTTTTTTTTTTCTTTTTTTTTCCTATTTCTTTTCTAATTCACGTTTTTTTTTTCTAACAAACGTTTTTTTCGCTTTTATACATTTTCGTCTGTTTTCATACTTTTTCATCCGTTTTCATACGTTTTTGTCTGTTTTCGCCCGTTTTCTCACGTTTTCAAACGTTTTCGTCCGTTTTCATACGTTTTTGTCCGTTTTCATACGTCGTCCGCTTTCTTACGTTTTCACCCGTTAACGTCTGTTTTCATATGTTTTCATATGTTTCTTACATTTGCGTTCGTTTTTTTATGTTTTCGGCAATTTTCATACGTTTTCGTTTATTTTAATACGTTTTCATTCATTTTTCATACGTCTTCGTCCGTTTTCAGACGTGTTTTTATGTTTTCGTTCATTTTCATACATATTCGTCCGTTTTCTTACGTTTTCGTTCGTTTTCGTATGTTTTTGTTCATTTTCATCCGTTTTCTTTCGTTTACGTCCATTTTTCAAATATTTTTGTCCTTTTCATACATGTTTTTACACTTTCATACGTTTTCTTCTATTTTCATACATTTTCGTTCGTTTTCTTACATGTTTGTCCATTTATTCATTCGTTTTCGTCCATTTTTAAATGTTAGGCAATTTTAAGACGTTTTCATATGTTTTTAAATATCACAAGTGATATTCTGAATATCATAAATTATATTCTGAATATCACAAGTGATATTCTGTGATATTCTATATATCAAAAGTTATATTCTGAATATCACAAGTGATATTCTTTGATATTCAGAATATCACAAGTGATTTTCTGTGATATGCAAAATATCACAAGTGATACTATGAGTACCACAAATGATATTCTGGATATTATAAGTAATATTTTGTGATAATCAAAGTATCACAAGTGATATTCTTGAATATCACAAGTGATATTCTTAATATCACAAGTGATTTTTTATGATATGCAGAATATCACAAGTGATACTATGAGTACCACAAATGATATTCTGGATATTATAAGTAATATTCTATGATATTTAAAGTATCACAAGTGATATTCTGAATATCATAAGTGATTTTCTGAATTTGAAAAGTGATTTTCAACAAATGTTTCGTAACATGAAAATCACAAGTGATATTCAGAAAGTCACAAGTGATAGATATTCAGAAAATCACAAGTGATATTTATAATATCACCATTGATATTCAGAAAAACACAAGAGATATTATGAATATCAATTGTGATATTCGTAAACGTATAAAAACGGTCGAAAAAGTAAAAAAATAGACTAATACGAATGAAAACGGACGAAGTATGAAAACCGACGAAAATATAAAAAAAATCGCAAGTGCAATTAAGAATATCACAAGTGATATTCAAAAAAACACAAGTTATATTCTAGATATCAATGAATATCACTTGTGATATTCAGAAACGTAAGAAAATTGACGAAAATGTAAGAAAACGGACGAATACGTATGAAAGCAGATAAAAAATGGACGAAAATGAAAGATTACGGACGAAAACGTTTCTGAATATCACAAGTGATATTCTGTTATATTCAGAATATCACAAGTGATATTCTGAATATCACAAGTGATATTCTGTGATATTCTATATATCAAAAGTTATATTCTGAATATCACAAGTGATATTCTTTGATATTCAGAATATCACAAGTGATTTTCTGTGATATGCAAAATATCACAAGTGATACTATGAGTACCACAAATGATATTCTGGATATTATAAGTAATATTTTGTGATAATCAAAGTATCACAAGTGATATTCTTAATATCACAAGTGATTTTTTATGATATGCAGAATATCACAAGTGATACTATGAGTACTACAAATGATATTCTGGATATTATAAGTAATATTCTGTGATATTCAAAGTATCACAAGTGATATTCTGAATATCATAAGTGATTTTTTGAATTTGAAAAGTGATTTTCAACAAATGTTTCGTAACATGAAAATCACAAGTGATATTCAGAAAGTCACAAGTGATAGATATTCAGAAAATCACAAGTGATATTTGTAATATCATCACTGATATTCAGAAAAACACAAGAGATATTATGAATATCAATTGTGATATTCGTAAACGTATAAAAACGGTCGAAAAGGTAAAAAATAGACTAATACGAATGAAAACGGACGAAGTATGAAAACCAACGAAAACATTAAAAAAATTCACAAGTGCAATTAAGAATATCACAAGTGATATTCAAAAAATCACAAGTTATATTCTAGATATCAATGAATATCACTTGTGATATTCAGAAATGTAAGAAAATTGACGAAAATGTAAGAAAATGGACGAATAGATATGAAAGTAGATAAAAACGTATGAAAGCGTAAAAACACGTATGATAACGGACAAAACGTATGAAAAATGGATGAAAACGAAAGATTACGGACGAAAACGTTTCTGAGTATCACAAGTGATATTCTGTTATATTCAGAATATCACAAGTGATATTCTGAATATCACAAGTGATTTTCTATGATATGTAGAATATCATAAGTGATACTATAAGTACCATAAATGATATTATGGGTATTATAAGTAATATTCTGTGATATTCAAAGTATCACAAGTGATATTCTGAATATCACAATTGATATTCTTAATATCACAAATGATTTCCTGTGATATGCAGAATATCACAAGTGATACTATGAGTACCACAAATGATATTCTGTGATATTATAAGTAATATTCTGTGATATTCAAAGTATCACAAGTGATATTATGAATATCATAAGTGATTTTCTGAATTTGACAAGTGATTTTCAACAAATGTTTTGTAACATGAAAATCACAAGTGATATTCAGAAAATCACAAGTGATAGATATTCAGAAAATCACAAGTGATATTTATAATATCACCATTGATATTCATAAAAACACAAGTGATATTCTGAATATCAATTTGATATTTATAAACGTATAAAAACGGTCGAAAAAGTAAAATAAATGGATTAATACGTATGAAAACGGACGAAAACATAAAAAAAAAAATCACAAGTGCAATTCAAAATATCACAAGTGATATTCAGAAAATCACAAGTTATATTCTAGATATCACTGAATATCACTTGTGATATTCAGAAACGTAAGAAAATGGACGAAATTGTAAGAAAACGGACGAATACATATGAAAACAGACAAAAACGTATGAAAGCGTAAAAACACATATGAAAACGGACAAAAACGTATGAAAAATGGACGAAGACGAAAGATTACGGACGATTACATTTATGAATATCACAAGTGATATTCTGTTATATTCAGAATATCACAAGTGATATTTTGAATATCACAAATGATTTTCTGTGATATGCAGAATATCACAAGTGATACTATGAGTACCACAAATGATATTCTGAATATTATAAGTAATATTCTGTTATATTCAAAGTATCACAAGTGATATTCTGAATATCACAAGTGATTTCCTGTGATATGCAGAATATCACAAGTGATACTATGAGTACCACAAATGATATTCTGGATATCATAAGTAATATTCTGTGATATTCAGAGTATCACAAGTGATATTCTGAATAGCATAAGTGATTTTTGAATTTGACAAGTGATATTCAACAAATGTTTTGTAACATGAAAATCACAAGTGATATTCAGAAAATCACAAGTGATAGATAACAAGAAAATCACAAGTTATATTCTAGATATCCCTGAATATCACTTGTGATATTCAGAAAAAACGTAAGAAAATGGACGAAAATGTAAGAAAACGGGCGAATACGTATGAAAACAGACAAAAACGTATGAAAGCGTAAAAACCCGTATGAAAACGGACAAAAATGTATAAAAAATGGACGAAAACGAAAGGAAACGGACGAAAACGTATGAAACGAACGAAAACGTAAGAAAACGGATGAAAACGGACGAAAGCGTAAGAAAACGGATAAAAACGCAAGAAAACGGACGAATATGTATGAAAACGAACGAAAACGTATGAAAAATGGACGAAAACGAAAGAAAATGGATGAAAATTTATTAAAACGAACGAAAATGTATGAAAACGGGCAACAATGTAAGAAAACGGAAGAAAACGTATGAAAACGGGCGAAAAAGAATGAAAAAATATTAAAACAGTAAAAAACGTATGAAAGCGAAAAGAAAACGAGAACTAAAAAATGAAATAAGGAAAAAGTGAATTAAAAAAGTGAATTTAAAAAACAAAAAAAACAAAAAAAAACAAAAAAAAAACAAAAAAAACAAAAAAAGGAAGAAAGAAAGAAAATGAAAAAAAAAAAAAAAAAAAAAAAAAAAAAAAAAAAAAAAAAAAAAAAAAAAAAAAAAAAAAAAAAAAAAAAAAAAAAAAAAGGAAAAAAAAAAGAAAGTGAAAAAAAAAAAAGAAAAAAAAAAAAAAACACACCTACGTGAAAAGAAAAAAAGAGAAAGAAAAAAATAATAATGATAAAAAAGACAAAAATAAAAAGAAAAAAATGAGGGAAAAAAACATGGACTTATGTTTCCCATTTAATCTTAGGTTAATCCTCATCATTAGATCAAACTAGATGGATTGTGAGGATTTGTCTCTTAGTATGCACCAAAACTAAAGTATGCAAAATAAAGTGCCTCAAATTTTGTATTTACCTAATCTATAATACATTATAACGGATTTAAGACTTCCTATAAAAGAAAATCTTAAAATTTTAAGACAAAAGACATTACTACTATGAAAGAAAAATTAGAAAATTAATGTAATTTGAAATTTTAAATATCATTTAAACTATATGGTAACCCTTCCAATAATATATATTTTAATAGAATTTTTATTAAAAAAAAATCACTAAACTAATACCATTGATTTAATACTAAAATTTGAAAAATAAAAGTGACAACTATTTACATTGTTAATAATTTAAACGTTCTACTTTTGAAAAACATATATATATATATATACTACGTTATAAAATATTTGGGACACACTAAATAAAAAAGATTTAAAAGAAAAAATATTTATTCGTCACAAAAACAGTCACCAGATACCCGTCGTTGCATTACGCGGGCACACTTCTAGCTAGAATTAAAGAGAGGAAGATATTTTTACAATGACAAAAAGCCCCTCAACTTTCAACTACCACTCTTTATAAATCAAACCACCTGCCTTTAGTCCCCCTTTACACACACGACACACAAACAACCCGAGAAAATGGCAACATCTCCACAACTAACAGCGTTAGTTACGCTTTTATTGGTGGCGATGACAGCATCGACAGCACGGGCACAAGCTCAGACGTGTGCGTCTAAGCTAGTCCCGTGTGCCAACTACCTGAACGCCACCACAAAACCACCAAACTCATGTTGTGATCCCATCAAGGAAGCAGTTGCTACTGATCTACAATGTTTGTGTAACTTGTACGAGAATCCCTCGTTCTTGTCTTCACTAGGAATCAATGTCACACAAGCGTTGAATCTTCCTAAGTTGTGTGGGATCTCATCTGATGATAGTGCCTGTAAAACTGGTTAGTTAGTTGTTTTATTTATTTTTTTTTTTTATTTTTTTTTTATTTTATTATTATTTTTTTTTTAAATATTTAATTTTCATAATTCTTGGTTTATTGTTTGATAGTATATAATTATTTAATTATTGATTATTGTTGATGCAGGTGCTCAAGCTCCAAGTGGATCTAGCACTGATCAACCTCCACCAGGTAATATTATCACATGATATTATTTACTTTGGTTATATTAAGATGTTCCCAATAGATGTAGTGAGACGTTTAATGATATAGGTAAGTTTTATAAAGACTTTTGATTTTATATTACCTTGTTTATGATGGCTTGTGAGACTTTTTTCAGATCTTAGTATAGATCCTCATGATTTTATTAAAATAGTTTTTTGGTGAAGATATAGATTTAAAGTGTCATTTTGTTGTAAAAAGTTGTA
>LBNU01031743.1:302765-317257 GCA_014162995.1 Artemisia annua
TTTGTTGGTCAGTCTGTGGTCTAGGTATTGTTGGGATCTTTGTGTTTCTTGCTTCTTAGTGTATCTCATGAAATGTTGAACTATAGAAAACCATACTTGTTTTGCAAAAGTCAATACCTTTTGACGCATTGCGTATGTAATCGGTCAATTTTGAATCCAAACATTCAAACATTTGCACAAGTAGCTTGTTCTAGCTTTAATTAGTTTTTAATATATGCTTAAGAATCATTTTTCAGTCATAAAATCAGAGATCTATTAATTCATTTTCATTAAGTTTTGTTGCTTTTCAAGACTTTTATTTTTTTTTCTAATATATATGTAAAAATCTAAGTGTTTCATAATTTTGTTATGTCTCATTGTTCCATGTATTTTTTCTTTCAAGCTTGTTTTATAAGATATTGGAATCCAAAGTTTGATTTTGTTGTTTGTTGGCGTTGTACTTTTCAAAAAGAATGCTCAGTTTGGAAACCTTTTGCTTATAAATTAAGCACTCTTAAAGTTACCTAGTTGGTCTGAACCTCCCCCTGTGCACAGCTTTTCACTAAGTTCAGTAAGTTCCATAGAGCTATCAGTGGTCCAGTGCATGTATTCTGGCTTTTTGGAAAAGCAATCAACCATCTTGATATTCAGGGCTGTATTTTGCATTCCAATCTTATTTGATAGCTGCTCGTACCGTTGTTGTCCATTTGACAGTGTATACTGATGTGGTTCGTATACAACTGAGCTTTTGCCATATGTTCATAAGCTCACACGAGCTTATTTGTAGGACTTAGCCTTGATTTTTAGTATTTGAAAAGCTCCAGGTGAGCTTGGTTGTCCAAGCTTCAATTTGATCTCTTGAGCTTATTGGGCCCCAACAGAAGGCTTAATTAAGCCTTATAAGCCTGTTTTTGATAGTGATTTTTGCATAAGTTGCGTTATGTGTATTGGCTTATCCAAGTGATATTCTTGTTATTTGGCTTAATTTCAGTTCACTTAAGTTGTGTTGCATCATAATTGTAGTCGTATGCACTTGTGTAGTTTTTGAATAGCTTTGCATTATTAAAAATAACCAGAATCCATCTGTTAGTATTAAGGGGTGCAAATGCTTATTTTTAAAGTATGTAAGTGATCTTGAAAGTTTCATATTATTATATAAACATCTACAAAAAGAAAAATCACAAAAATCATCACTTTTAATAAGTGATAGTTTATTTAAGCCATTTGGTTCATTGTTCAGAGCTTGTACCAATAACAATTTCATTTTTAATTTCATAATTCCTGGTCACTTGTAGCATTTATAATAATTTTCTTAGATTTTTATCTTTTCATTTATTATTTATAATAATTAATATTAGTTAAATTAGTTTTAATTGAAAAACCAAAAATAAAATCCTCTACTGTTTAATTTTAATCACTAGTACTTTTTTATATTTTTCCTAGGTTTTATAATTCATTTAGTATTTTTATAAAATATTTTCATAATTATTACTGTTCATTTTCTATTATTTTAAATTAAATTAGTTTAAATAGTTTTTAATTAGTAATTAAGTAAATAATTAATAAAATAGTGTAATAATAGTTTTTATAAAATTTTTATAATTTTTTAGAGTTCTTGTATTAGTTAACTAGTTTTATAAAATATTTCATAATTTTCTAAGTCATTTTTAGTATTATTAATTTAAATTAGTTAAATTAGTTTAATTAGTATAATTAGTAATTAATTAATATTAAATTCAGAAAAAGACAAAAATATTTATTTTCCATTTTTACATTTCTTTTAAGTTATTTTAAAGGTTTAGAAATTAATTTTGCAATTTTCTAGTTTAAATTTGTAATCTTAGTTATTTTTAGTTTAACTTTAAATTAGTTTTTATTAACTTTTTAAATAGTTTTATTAAATAATTAATATTTAAATAATAAAATAATCAAAAAATATAATTTTCTTTTTAATTTAAATTTCTTTTCATTTTAAGTTTGTAAAAGTTGCATTTTAATCCCTTGTAGTTTACTTTTGCATATTCCCACTTTTCAGTACGCATTTAGGTTTTTAGGAATATTTGCATTTCTGTATTTGTTAATACTATTCCATTATCATTTCGAGCAATCATTAGTGTAAAGTCAAATCAAAATCTTCATATGGTTACCATTCCTAATCACTCATTCCAGAACGTTTTCAAAAACACAATTTCAATCTCGCTGGGACATAACGACCCGGGGATACACTGTGCTTACACCGGATCATAAATTGATTACTTTCTCCCTCATAGCTTGACTTAGTTGACCAGGAACCCTTGGTTGACTTAGTTGACTGTTTGGGGGCAAGTCAATACCCGGAAAACCATGTTGACGTTTATGCAATTTGTAAATACGCTGAATGTCGGACCATGTTGGTGATCTTAAAAACTCATGCATATACAAATCCATAACACACATGTTAAAATTATCTAGACAAAGACGTGAAGTAGTCTCACCCATTTGCAGATACTCATCGAACGCATCTGTGGCGGTGCCGTACGCCAGTTGGCGTATTGCAGACGTACACTTCATAAGTGCACTAATACTCCTTCGACCCGTGCAATCGGGTCCTAACTTAAAGTATTTAAAGTGATCTGGAATATCATCAGATTCGTAAGATTCAATAACTTTGACTATTCGTAGAAATAGTTTTCGGCTCATACGAAACCTCCTACGGAATTTACCGTGCGTATACTTGCAACCTTGAACGAAATAGTCGTTTTGCAAACGTTCCTCAGCAATCTCACGTTCACGATATATGTGGGTACGGGGGAAAAAAGGATGAGCTTCTTCTTCTTCTTGTTGTAAGCACTGATGTAACTCGAACGCATTAACCATAAACTGTATGTCTTCTTCGTCATCAATGTCTGACCAACTCGGACCAAATTTGTTATTTTGATTTGGATCCATTATGAGTGAATAATGTTTTTTTTTCTTATATAGGAAGTATAAAAAGTGGAGAATTAGTAGTGGATGTATGAAAAATATGTATGTGTTTTGTTGGTATTTATAGGTGTGTTTATATGATTTGATTTTTTTTTTGAAAATATAAAAGTAGCCGTTTGTAAAAAGGGGGGGGGGGGTCAAAGTGATTTTTTTTTTGAAAATGGTCATAAAAGTAGCCGTTGGAGGGGCTGATATGATTTTTTTTTACTCAGATTTGGCTTTAACGTGGCGTTAGTATACTAACGTGCCACGTTAACACGCCAATAACGCAGCCTCCTGCATCGAGTAACGCGTAATAACGCGCGTTAAACCACCCCCAACGTGCAAAGCCACGTTACGACTGCACATGCTCTTATAGCTAAAACTTTCATTCTTACTCCTACAATGACTGATCATATAGACTAACTAGAAACTTACATTCTTACCTTTAAATAATACAATTTACATTTTTGACTTAACGTAAAATATATTTTTCTTGTTTAACAATTAAAAGTGAATTTACGTGGTTTTAGACTTCTATAAAACTTTGACTATTTTTGTATCTTATAAATTTGATCATCTTAGGATAATTTTCTCTATTTATTACTTAGCTTTTAAATAAAGTGTTTTGTTAACTACAACCTCATGAGTTGTGCTTAAGCTTTCCTCAATTGTAATAATCAACACTTAATAATCAACCCTTGAATAAAAGCTACAAGCTTTGGTAATTAAAAATATATAACTTTCAATATTTCAACACCATTTTTTAGAAGTCACGTGTGACAAGAACTTCTATACTTTTTAGAGTAAATTGCAAAAATCGTCCCTAAAGTTTGGCCAATTTGCATATTTCGTCTCACACATTTCGAAACTGCAAGGATCGTCTCTAAAGTTTGGCCTATTTGCATGTTTCGTCCCTAAAGTTTGGCTCGTTTGCGTGTTTCGTCCCTAACATTTTGAAATATTTAGGACGTTATATGCCCCAAAGGTTAACTTTAGGGACGATCCTTGCAGTTTCAAAATGTGTGGGACGAAACATGCAAACGGGCCAAACTTTAGGGACGACTTTTGCAATTTACTCTACTTTTTATATACAAATTTTATGCCGATAATTGTTAGTATCTGTCTTCCAGGTGAAGCGTGGTCAATTTACAATCGTTTGATATACATTTAAATGGTGTCACTAGAAAGTAAAAGAATGAAGTAAAGCGAATTGGCTGGTTTTGTTATCTTTATAACGCTCTTTTCATCACGTTATAATCTCTCCTACCTAGCTTCTTGCTAGGTTGGGTTATCTAATGCATTTAACGTTAAAAAGAAAAAAAAAAAATACTCTCAACTATGAAAGGGCCCTAGTCAGAGACGGACTCAAGATTTTTAAGAGGGTGTTGCACACAAAAAAATATTGGGCTAACTAAAGTTACACCGTAAGAAACGGAAGTAGCTAGTAGTATAAGGGCATTTTTGTCATTTTGGTTGTATCTTAAGGTATAAGTTTTCTTTGTACCTAAGTTTTGTATGTTGGTTTGTTCTCTATATAACATAGAGATATAGAACTTTGTAATAGCATTAGATTTTGACTTCATAAATATGAAGTACCAGCTTTTGCTCCAAAAACCTCTGATGTTTTGATCTTTGCACCTGTTCTGAATTTGATTTTTGTTGTGATTTGCTGGTCCTGGTCTTTTGCCCCATGAATATCCTTCCTAAATCCTAACAAATTGGTACCAAGAGCCATTCGATCGATTGAAGCAAGCTGCAACTGTTTTGGGTTTCTGAAGCGACTTAGCTTTTTGGTTGATTTCAAGATTCAATATCTTGATATCATTTGGATTTGTTTGTGCTTGGTGGTTTGTTGATTCGTTGAATTTGAAGAAACATCAGGTCTGATTTTTTTTTTTGTGTTTGGTGGTTGTTGTCGATCAATCTTGTAAACATCAGGTTTGTTGTTTTGTTATTGTTCAATCGATTTTTGCTTGTACTCGTTTGAAAAGTTGAAGGTGTTTGTTGATTGAGATTAGGGATAGTTAGAATTTATGTGTTGAATCGATCAGTTTGTATAGAGATTATCTAATCTCTGTTTTTTTGGATCGATTAGTTATTGGGTTTGAATATGGGGCTTTGACTAAGTGGGTCATTATAATTTGAATTTGGTATTTGAAATTTGAAGATCGATTTGGTGTTTAAAGACTTGATTATTAGGTCGTTTGGAATTTGTTCGATCGTTTGAAATTTATCAGTTTGGAAATTTGGATCTTTGTTTGTCGGGCTTTTGAAGTTTGCTACCTGAATTTGATTGTCACTGGTGAAGATCGTTTGAGCCGATTTGTTTGTTTGGTTAGCAGTTTTGAATTTGTCCGCTAACATTGGGTTGTTCGTTTTGAAGTTATCGACATTTGTTTCGGATAGCTTTTGGGAATCGATTGTTTGATTTGAATTTGGTTAGTATCTCTAGCCTTTGGAACTTTGAATTTGATTTGAAGCAGGTGGAGGAGTTTAACTCAGGACCTGTGATGTTGGCCTCATTTACGGTGGTGAACGTGAATATTTGGTTGCCTGCTACTCAGAATTGGATTATGCTGCGGATCTTGATGCTAGAAGATCCTTATGTTTTCACCATTGGAAATTCGGTTGTAAGTTGGAAAGCTACATTACAACCATCAGTTTCTTTGAGCAAGTTTCGTCATTGTTTGGATTTGCTCAGAATTGGAGATATGAGTGTTACTTAGGAGTTGAACTCAAGGTGGAGATTGTTAGATATTTTGCATTCACCTTCTAAGGCTAGTTTGGTAATTTTGGTACTACATAATAGCTAGTAGTATAAGGGCATTTTGGTCATTTTGGTTGTATCTTAAGGTATAAGTTTTCTTTGTACCTAAGTTTTGTATGTCGGTTTGTTCTCTATATAACATAGAGAAGATATAGAACTTTGTAATAGCATTAGACTTTGACTTCATATATAAAGCTTTTGTGCTCCCATCTTCTTGCTCGTGTTTTGAACCTCTGTTTCTGATCTTTGTGCTTCTGTTGGTGGTTTGGTCTTTTGCCCCATGAATATCCCTCCTAAATCCTAACAGTAGCAAAAAGAATTTGGGGGTTGTATATACCACAAAAACGACAGTTTTGAATTCTTTCTGCACTTCGTGACCTAAAATCAGATGTAGCTCGTGCCACACCCGGCATACATGTGGGTCAGTCCATGGCCCTAGTTCGATTTCAGTGGTATGCAAGTAGCCCATCAACCTATATGTGTTAGCTTCAAGTTTTGTTTAAGACATTTGTGAGATTGCGTAAGATATTTGATGGTAGTAAGGTTTGTGAGTAAGTTGCCGTTCGGGAAAAAAAGAATTCTCAAATATGACATGTCAACATGGGTAATATATATCTGCAAAATAGCTAGACACCATGTCACTAAATTTTCACATCTATTATATTTAATATTGAATTAAACCAAATACATGTATTCTAACCTTAAAATCACATGAAAGATTAAACATACTAATCAATTTATAAGATAGTTACATAGAAATAGTTTTCAATTTTGATTAAAATTAAGAGCCAACTTATCTAACTCTTGGTGATATGAAAAAACCCTAGAATTCTCTCTCTATAGTGACGATATAGGCGACCCAATATCCCTTCTTGTGATCGCAACTTGAATCTATTGAATTCATAATTCGTTTTTCTTTATCCCATTAACTATTTAATGATTAAATTAATTAGTGGTGGGGTCTTGTTTCAACGATTTGGAGTTTCAATAGGGTTACGGATCTTATTATTTAATTCGCTTGGTTTTTCTTTTGATTAAATATTCATTCTTTGTGGTTGGTAACATGGAAAAGGGTTTTTTGAATAGGAGAGGGGTTAAAGAGAATGAGATTGTTGATCCTACTGTATTTTCGATGTCCCTAATGATACGACTAATGTTGCTATTAATAATGAGATTCCTCATTTGAGTGCACCTGTTAATGACGCTGGTATGGTCTCTTCGACACATACTGATGTTCATGGTACTAACGTTGGCGGTAACAGCCTTACGAGTTATGCAAATAAATTGAATCCGTCACTTGGGACTAATACCAATTTTCATAAAGTTGATGAACATGATGCTGATTGCGATGTCGGGTTACCTGTTGCTTCGGTTCTTGAGCTACATGATAGGTTGAAAAATTCTCTATACGGGTATTTTATTGGTAAAAGGCTTGTTTTCCCCGTTGTTGAATGGTTTGTAAGTAATAATTGAAAAAAGTATGGTGTTGAGAAAGCAACAATGAATGTGAAAGGGTTTTTCTTTTTTAAATTCTCGACCACACAGGGTGCAAAATTTGTTCTTCGTGATGGTCTATGGATGATTCGTGAAATTCCAATAATTCTAAATAAGTGGTCTCTTGAGACTAGCCTCATGAAGGAAGATTTGTCTTATGTTCCAGTTTGGGTAAACTTCTATGATGTCCCAATTGTTTCATATTCTTTAGATGGTTTGAGCTTTATTGCCTCAAAAATAGGTAATCCTATGCTTTTTGATTCGTATACTAATGAGATGTGCTTGGAATCATGGGGTAGAAGTAGTTATGCTAGATCATTGATTGAAATCAATGCGACTAATGAATTTCGTGATACTTTGGTTGCCGTTATCCCTAAACTTAAAGGAACTGGATATACTAAACACACTATTCGTGTTGAATATGAATGGGATCCTCCTCGATGTAGTAAATGCTTAGTATATGGTCATCTTCTAGAGAAGTGCCCCAAAGCTCCTCCTAAACGTGTTCCTAACTCTTTGGGAGCTACTAAGGAGGTGTCGAATGATGGTTGTTATAGTGGTTAACATCCAAGTAAGGATGTTATAGTGGTTAACACGTCTAATGCTTTTGATGCTCTTGTTGCTTTGGACGAGGATCCTATTGTCAGTAGAGATTCATATTATGATAATAGATTTGGGTTCATGGATAAACAGGCAAGTGTTACTATAGATTCATTTGAGAGTCCAAGTACAACAACTCTTGTTAAAAAGATTAATAAGCTTGAAAGTCAAATAATTGAGGGGAAGCTTGTACTTCTAGGTGATGATGAGAAGCCGCTTCCTATATAAAAGGAGGATAACGTGGGACATGTGGGTAATAATGAAGATATCCCTAGCTCATCTAATTTTGTTCCTTGTGTTATTTCAAAGGTAGGTAATCCGTTTTCTAAGGTTGAGAATTTGGATAGTGATAGTGATGTTGAAGTCGAAGATGTTTATGATGAGACTTCTTGTTTCATGACGAGTGGAGGTGAATATGATGCTAGCTTACATGAGGATGAAGATTTTGATCTATATGACACTTGTGACCTTCAAGGTTTAACTTCGAAACAGCGCGCGTTTTGCGATTCGATGGATATAAATCTTCGTGGTCAGTTCAAGAAATAGATTTATTTTCTTGTCCATATATTAGTTGTTAATAAGATTGAGTTGTCTTTCTTATAATAGGTTAGGTCTTAAGCACTGTATGTGTATTTAGTTTGCCTTTTTGGGCTGAGGTTTGAGATTTACCCATACCCGTTGTGCTTAGTTGTTTTTTTTGGAGTAATAATATTTAAAAAAAAAAAAAAAGAAAAAAAGCCAAACTTATCTTTCTTCTCACGTAGTGAGCTACTCAACATGACCTATCTATAATATTGAAACTAACATGATCTCAATGCATGCAGGCACGAAGTAATGAAGTTTATTACGTAGTACGTTGTTACAATATTACATATTTACATTATACCTCGTTTTATGCGAGACTAATCAACTGTATAGTACAAAGAGACCCTTTTTTCTCACAAGTTTGTCAAAACCTTATAGTCGAAAGACTAAACTAAAATAATTTTGCCAAAACATTACTTGAGAAAATTATTTGAAACGTGACCCTTTGTCCTTTGAAGCTTAAACAGCAAGAAGAAGACCAGGCATAGATGCATTATCTGTAAGTTTGCTCTGCCATACACATTGACACTTGTCAACACCTTGTAAGCCCGTACGTACATTAGCTGACTTGGCAAAACGGGTGACCGTAACTGAAGTGTTGAAGTACTCTCTTACCTGCATAGGCGGATCTACATGTTAAAAATGGTTCAGAGAAACTTTCTTAGTTTTTTATCTCTGTATTCTTGAGAATGAGAAATGGGCTTGAACTATTCCAGGTTAGGTAAACTAGCTAGAAAACATGTTCAAATGCTGGCCGGTGTAAGATTAAAAACAATAAATTTTGAAATCCCGTGAAATTTTTGATAGGGAAATTTTGAGAAATAGAATATATCACTTGGGAAAAAAACCCATTTCGAGTATGTTATAGTTGTCTTTCTTGATGACGTCCCAGGTTTTCTCTGACCAAATACGCCCTTAGCTTTGTTAAACAAATTATCTTACCAACGGACTACTGGGCGTTGATAATTTAGTTATGTATCGTTGCTAAATGTATTTTAGTTAATAATATATACGGAGTCCATGTAACTTTTCCTGGATGTACCACTCACCTGAGTTATAACTCCATCGGTGACTGTCCATGCATGCACCCAACTGACTTTACAGTCCATTGGAGAGCACCCTTCTGCCACTACTATTGAACCAATGGAGACGACAGATATAGGGTTGAAAGCAAACGAGTGATCATCAAAGGTGTTGGTGGTAGAGCCAGTAAGCCACCGCATAAGACGGTTGCATGATGGAGGTCCGTGAAACCACCATTCGATATCAGGAGCTAAAAGGCTGTGGACAGTTGCCGCGTCTCGAGAGCCCAATGCCTTGTAGAAGTTAGAGACCATATTCCTATTGCATTCTTCTACTGGTGTAGGTTGGTGTTGATCAGCCATAATTTTGTATGTGTGTTGACTGTTGAGTGTTGAGACTTTGATTATGATATAAAATGTGAGAAGCTAAAAAAGCATGACAAGGGTTATATAGGAGTAGGAGAGGAAGATAAATGATGGGGTTTGACTAATGATACATCAACATAATCTTTTTAATAAACTTTTGTTGAGATGGGTTTTAAAATGCACCACTATAAATAGCAAAATAGCACTTAACGAACTCGGCAGTTTTATATTAATAGAATAATTATTTGTGCAAATGACGGTGTACAGAGGCAAATAATTATGTTTGCGAACTTGTGATTCTGGTATAACCTTTGATGCAACCATTTTTTTTTAATTTTTTTTTCTTTTTTTTCTTTTTTTTTTTAATCTTTTTATTATTATTATTATTATTTTTGCTTATTATTTTAAAATTGATAGAACCGGTTACAAACGTATTACCTTAGATGAATACCCGCGCAAACAGTATTTGGTAAGCCAATTGATAAAGAAATATATGATGCTAATATTATGGTGCACGACTTAATTTAGTTGTCATATTATCTTTGTAAAATTCAATTCTTTTTCGCTTAAAAAGTTGTCAGCCATATGTTGTAAGTTTAAATTCATTGTTAAAATTACTATTATTATTATTATTATTATTATCATGGGGCTTGTGGTCTAGTGGTAAATGCTTAAGTAGTTAAGCGAGCCCAAGTGAGAGTAGTACCGGTTTGGGTGACCGACCGGGAAGTCCTCACTTGGGAACCACAAGCTCTAATGATATCAGGCGAATCGGGAATAGGAGTGGGGTTATCCCCTAAGGAGAGGCTCGCGGTTGGTATCTCTGCCCGAGGATGCGACACTAACTCGATCCAACAACTAACATCTAACAACTAACCCCGCCGTATATATAAAAAAAAAAGAAAAAAAAAAAAAAACTATTTTAATAAGGGTATATAGGAACTCAACTTTTATCATTTTTAAAAAGAGAAATTTTCATAAGTTTTTTCAGATATGCATTTGTTTTAGCAGATATATACCATCTATTCTTGCCTAACATGAATGTGATCATCCAATTACAGTAAACTCCTATAATTAATCACTCGATAAATTAATAACCTCGATAAAAATTAATAATTTGTCCGGTACCTCAACTTGGGACCGGTACAAATTTGGCCTCCATCGATAACATATAGATAATACATTTTTTTCGAAACCCAGTGTACTATATTTGGCCCAACGAGTATAATTAATAGTACTAACAAATTCCATATATATAGCTACAGCATACGAATAATTGGAATATGTACAATTCAATTAATTAATTAAGGTCATACGCTAATTTACGGGGAATTGATTGCACCCTCCTATTTTTAGATTGGGACACTCTCATGTGCATTAAAGGCTATGTTTGTACTGTGGATGTATATATGCTTTTATCCGGTTTACACTATGAGTGTCCCAATCAAAAAATAGAATGTGCAAATCATCTCCCTATGTAATTAGAACTTGTCAAACAAAACTAATTTTACCTAATTCAAAAGATAGAACTTGACAATTCAATATATTTGTGAATGTGAATTCACAACATGTTATGTAACTTGTTTTTCTAATTTAATTTTATCTTTACCTTGTATACGATTGTAACTGGCTATATTGGGACTTGAAATTTAAAGGTCTAACGCAAACTTTTTAGTTAATAATATCAAACTTATCGATATAAGTAATATCTGCTTAATTAATAAATTATTCCGGTCCCAACACTATTTAATTTTAAGGGGTTTTGCTGGTATCCAAAGTTTAGCGGTTATTAGTAGTTGTTAAAAATATAGAAAGCTTAACCCTAGCGCGCATAATATAATAGCCTGACCCAAAAAAGGATATCAGGTTTTCGCTAATGGAATAAAAACAATTGCAAGTAAAGTTGGGAAACAAAGAATTGTACATGTATATAAAAAGTCTTAATGCTGGTCAAAACGGATTATATATATTGGTACCTCAACGTTGTAATCACATTTAAACCATGATACAATACATATTGCAGAAACTTACAACACCATTACGGCATTAATGACCCATCTAAACATTTTTCCTTGGGCCTTGACTTTTGGATGAACCCATTTTGACCTCTAAATTGTATCACAACTCTGTTGACCCATCCAATACTAATTTTAACATAAAATCGCTTCAAAATAACAGTCATTACGACATTGCAATCAAACCATTTTGAAAGAACATTGCACATAGTAATTACTCGTAATAAACCAAAGTTATTAAGATAAAAGAGTTACTCTGAGTGAAAAACTTATTAAGATTGTTCATTTTAACACAGTTTATATAAGTATTCTATCCATCAACTTGTTATTAATAAAATACAACATCTCCCTTTGCAAGCTGATCATAGTATAATTAATTATTTTTCTTAGTTTAGTTTCGATAATTTGTAGCAGTTTAAACAGCTTATATGGATTATAAGACTCAAATTTATATGAACTAAGCCAGTCTTGAGTTTTGATCCTATTATGAGCCGAGTCAAACATGATACTTTCTGTTTAGGCAAAAACATAAATAGGCAAACTAAAATTTTCTTGTATTAATGTTTAAAGAACAAAGAAATATAGAAAAACCATGTAAAAAAAGTGGTAATTTAAAGTACTAAAAGCAGACGAGGCTCGGAAACACTATCACCAAGTTTGCTCTCCCACATTTTCTTGCATTCAGGAGACCGCGGTGAGGCCTCTAAGACGTTACTAGATTTTGTGATACGAGTAACTGTAACAGAAGTATCCAGATACTCCCTCACTTGTGTTATAATCTTCTCATTCTCTACGGTCCACACATGCACCCAATAGGTTTTTCGCCTCTCATGAATATGGTAGCCCTCAGCCACCACCATCGAGCCAATACTAACAACAACAAGAGGCTCATAAGAGTCATTATCTTCAAAATTACGTGTACTGGTTAGCACTTGCATAAGGTTGTATTTATGAGCAGGTGGGCCGTGGAACCACCAGTCGATATCTTGAGATAGGAGGCGGTGAACCGTGTTGGTGTCGCGGGCAGACAATGCCTTGTAGAAGTCACAAATGATGTTCTTGTTGGCTCCTTCCGTTTTTATGTCTTTGATTGAAGAGATGGAATTTGGTGTTTATATAAGAGCATTAGGTATGTTCACCTGAGTTAAACTTTAACTCAGTGCCACGTCAGCACCACATCAGCTTTAACCTTTTCACCTTAACTAAAAAAAAAACACCCACTATCATCACTCAACCTTTTTTTCTCTGAAATGGTGAATATTATTATAACTCAAACACTTATAATAGTTTCAAACATTCTCAGACAAAACATGGACATGTCCCATGTTGAGTCAATACCTCAGAGATCACATACATCATACAAACAAAGAAACCAACTGTATTCATTCACCATTCATCTAGACTAGTTCCCTAGCAGTGTACTAGAGGAACCAGCCCTAGGCAACCATGGAGAAATCTTACATTTTGACTACATTTCCCACTTACAAACACCCTACCTAAGTGCACCAATAGCCCATATCAGTAACACTTAGAGGCTCTTGTAGAAGGCTTCATCAAAATGTAAGTAAAACTCCTGTTCCATTGGGGATCCACAGTCAAAGAGCTACATTTCCAAGTAAATGGCATCACTCATATGACTGGACTTACCCAAGGATACATCCCACCTAGACTACATTTCCAATTTGATGGCCTCTTAGTACCAATGCAACAACCTCCTCACATAAGTATTTCAGAAACCAACAAACAGGCATCGTCTGGTTGGCAATTGATAACGCTCTAATTATACATATTTATTCCATCGATTATATATCATTTACCTATTATATTATATAGAATATCATGCTATTTGTGTAGAATTGGTACTAATCTGGTTGCAGGATAGAACGAGAGAAGAAAGTCAGAAATATCACTAAAAGGACGATTAAATGACAAATACAAGAAAGGAGGGACTTAAAATAGAAATATACAAGTATAAAAGACCCAAGTACGCCGGTCTTAGGACTTTGTGCGGCGTACTTGCTTGGCGGGTAATCGAGGTCAGAACCCTCACGTTCCGAGACTAACGCACAACTCAGCTGCGAAATGTTCGAGCCAGACTCTACAAGAACCTTTTACTTTGACGACTAAACCTAAGCTCCGTGGTCAGCCACCAATCGGCCCAAATAGGACGAAAACCGGACAACACAGCATTCTCTAAGCCTAAAGACCAATGGCATCTGAACCATTCGTAGCACATAAGAGCGTGTAATCATGGACATATACTCAAGAACTCACTGACATTAGAAGAAGCTAATTCCAAAGCAAAATCTTTCCTAATGAAATGCCATTCAGATTAATTAAGAGCAAGCGTAGGCATTGACATTAAGGGGCGTAAACATTTAGACATCTTTCAACAAAAAATTGTCTTTTTTCAAACATCGAAGCCCATATACTGCACGTAATCTAGTTTTGTCACGGAAAATACTAATTACTATGTTGTTTAAAGTCAATCCTAACAGGAGACGAAGATCATCGACATAAATAGTCTTTAGTCAAATGTAGGAATGCAAATTTCTCATTTTAGAGAATGGAGTATGACACTACAACAAAAGTGGCTTTTTTAGGCCCCCATAAGCGTCATAAAATGGTACTTTTTAGGACCTTTCATTTAATAGGAACCAAGGATGAAAGCGTTTTCATGTAAGGCGGTTGTAATAGGTCCAAAGCGTCCCTAACCTT
>LBNU01031743.1:337727-366401 GCA_014162995.1 Artemisia annua
TTGTCACGATCATAGGCCATTTCTCTAACTTCTTAAGTTCATCAAACATCGGTAGGTGATCCTATGGTCAATTCGCACGTGAGGCAGTATGGTCAGTTGTCATCCCTCCCATTTCCTCGCAATCCATCAGGCTAGTGTCCTATGGTCAATTCTTCTAGCCTACTAACTCAATTGGGGTCTTAATTCAATTAAAGCTAGCGTAATGGATACTACCGCATCTCAAAACTACCGAAATAAGAGGTTCTCAAGATAAACTAAGCATGCACACACGTAAAAGCAATTAAAAAAAGTACGGAAACATGATTAAAACAATATAAGATTCATAACTAGGCTAGCACCAGAGGTGCTTAGCCAATCATATTAAATTCAACACTCGAAACAATGTTTACACGATTCATGTATTCGAAATGTAAATGAAATAATGAAATGCTAAAACTTATGGTGATTGATGTGTGATTTCTCCGTTGGAAAGCCTTCGTAACTCTCGAAGGGCCTCCTAAAAGCTCCCAACGATCTCTGACTTTGTGTGTGAGAAAGTTATCTTGAAAATGTAGAAATTAGGGTTGTATTTAAAGGCCCGTCGAGAGTTACGGCGTAACTCTGAAATGTGTTATGCCGTAACTGATGAAATCTTATCCAGATCCAGAGTTTACGGCGTAACTGAAGAAATGTTACGCCGTAATAATGATATTAGGGTTTCTTCTCCGTCGTAATCTCCGAATGTGTTATGCCGTAGAATATTTATCGGATCTGAGATAACTCTTGTAGTCTTCATTACATCGTAATCCAAAAGGCGTGTTACGCTGTAAGTTGATTCTTGAGCTTGGACTACTCTCGTACTCGTTGCTGCGCCGTATTCCATAGTTGTGTTACGGCGTAATCTTCAGATCTGAGGATTCATCAAGACTTGTGATTGTTACGGCATAAACCAGGGAATTATTACACTGTAACTCTTGGTCCGTGTTGACTTTGGTCTTCTTAGTAGAAATCCTAGCTACGGCGTAGTTGAGAGATGTAGTTACGCCGTAGCTTCTTCCAGCATACTTGGATCTGTCTATCTTTGCACGTTCTTTCCAATTTCCTCGTCTCTTTAGCTCCTATGCTCACTTGTAACCTAGATACAAAATATAAATGAATAAAAGCATATATCCACATAATCATTAATATAAATGAGCATAATAGGGGGAAACTGACACTTAAATATCAAGATTATTTGATGTTATCATGCTCAATTAAGGCTAAACACGACCATTTTTACGGGTTTACCACAAAACCAACTTCTCTCCCGGAAGCAATTCAACCGTTAGGTTAAATTGAATTTCTAGTGCAATAGGTTCTCCAGTAGCCATTCTCATGTTAGAAAAATTAGAATTCCTATACTTTCCCATCAAGATTTTTCAAAGATGATATTGGCCAATTCCGCTAGAACATATCCTTACATAACTTAACTATCAATATTTTAAAAGCCGGTTAATGAAAACGACATGTCTTACACAACATCCTAATAAAGGCAGGTGTAGTATTTAAATTATGTGTTTGAGATTTATAGGTTGTTTGGGTTGGATGGTGCATTACATGATAACATTTTTGTTTGTTGAGATCTCATTTTAACATGTTTTGGCTTCAAGAATACTCCATAGTAAATCTTGAGAAAGTGAGTCTAATTAAGGTTACTTACCTTAATAGATCTTGTAATTGTGTTATGATGTGAATTGAGATAAGACATATTTTATTTTACACCAAATATGATTATTTAAAAGAACCAGGTTATTACTCTTTTGAAAACAAGTATTTCAGTGTAAAGTATGATGCATGAGTTTTACTTGTTTATGCAATGACGCACATTGTGTTCGATTACATTCAAAATCTAATATGCTATATTTTCAAACACACTATAATGTATTTTCTTGTAACATAACCATTCATGTTACAAAGGGAGTGGAATGCATAGGATATAAATTATCCTTTTGAAATGCATATTATAATCATGAAGATTAATGATGTATTATGTGTGACATTTTTACTTGACATGTGATTTTGAGCCCTGACGCGTTTATGAGCAAAGTCTACATATGTTGTTTGTTTGCTCATGTTTGGGTTTTCGGAAATGACACATTTACAGATTGCGTTGCAATGTAAATTACTTGAATATTTCGGATGAAACATCCAAGTCATCAATCCTACTTCGTTGTGTATTTTAAGCACATTTTAAACATATTAGTTTAATATTTGGAACACAACCTTTGGACACGAAGACTCAATATGACATCATATTTACAAGTGTAAGTTATGATCCGATGCATATTCTTTTTGTCTTGAGAAGGACGTCATTATTTTCATACCAATCGAGTGTGATTGAGTATGTAGGTTCAAGATGATATTATCTTGAAGCTAGACAAATAATGACTCCAATTTCATGTCCACACTCAAAAACTCGTCAATTAGATTCGATAATGATATCAATCATATTTTGAATAATAAATCGATATAAGCTCGAAATCTTTCTTGACCCTCACAACAACTCTTTTTAATAAAGAAAATAAGTAAAGATTTATGAAATGTGCTCCATCAAATATAATACTTGTTGTATGTGGGAGGTTACTAATAATGACATGTTAACTTAATGATTCAAGATTGTCATTTATTTTGTGTGTGAAAACTATTTAATATTACGTATAATATGCATAGTTTTTAACATTACATAAGTATAAAAATAATTACCCTAACCATTTTTATACAATACACAACTTGTGTAAAAATAGTTTTATGACTACTTGTTTGAAACAATTAGTGTATGTTCAAATATATGCAAGGTTCAAAAATGTATTTTCTTTTACTTAAATACTAATGTATTATTATAAACCTTTGTCTTGATTAGACAACCCATGGCTAACCAAGATAAGTGCATGCAATGTTAGAAATCATGTTTAAGAAGTGTTACATATTTTAAGGTGACTTATTGGTATGTGTTAATTCACATACCTTTTCATGGCCAAATACCAACTCAAATAGACTAATAACGCTAACAAATGCCAAAGAAGTATGTGTTTTTGTGTTTGTGATCGTACAGGTATGGATATTTCACAAAAGGACAAAAATCAAACGAAAACTGGCAAAAACGAGCACGAGAGTGGTAAAGTCAAAGCTGGTGATCCAAAAGTCAAAACCAAGCTGAGAATGTCAAAGAAAGTCCCTGAAGATTCATAAAGTTTCAATAATAGTCGCTGATCAAAGTTTGAAGAAATGTTCATTTTCAGTCCCTGAAATTTCATCATTTATCAAAATTAGTCCCTTGAAAAGATTTTTGAGAAAAAGACAAAAGATGACAACTCAAGCCTTTGAGGAATTGAAGAATGTTAAATTTGGTCCTTGGATTGAAGTTTGAGAATCTACAGATTTGGTCCTTAAAGTTCGAGAAATTACAACATTAGTCCTTGTTATTTCTAAGCCTTAAATCCTAAATCTAAATAACTAAAGCCTGGTCTAATACATATCCTAAACTTATTTATCCTTTCTTAAGCCCACAAGCCCACTTCCATTTATAAAACTCTTACCCGGCCCACATACAATCACCCACAGTTAAAATAAAACAAAAAACAATAAAAATTTCACTCATGCCCCCCAAATTACCTTTACCCAGAATTCCCCAATTACCATGAACCCTAGCTTTCAACCACTCCCAAATTAACCCAAGTAAAGTTTAATTCACATCAATCACAAATGATTGGAGCTTCTAGAAGCTATCTCACGTGCATCAGAATGTGTCAAAGAGAGAATTGCCAAAAGATTGGATAGCATGGACACGTGGCAAATGACCATTAGATGGAACACATCATTCCTTTTCCTTGGATTCTCATTCTAGAAGGTGTCAGCACATGGCAGAGAATGTGCACGAATGGATACATGTGGCATCATACTATTGGATAAACCACGTCATATTTTCTGATCCAAGGGTGTTTATTTGATCAAGGAAGCACAAAATTGATCTAAGGGATGTAAGGAGCTCAGAGAAAACACACTTCACTTGGATTGCCAGCTTGGCACTTGAAGACCCCAACCCTCATCTCTCAGCTATATAAGGAGATTGTTTTTACTCATTTTCCAAGTAGAAATTAGGTAGTGTTACTCTGCAGAATTTTACACTCAACTTTGTATTTTCATTCACCAATTTGTAATCCTTCAATAGTTTAATAAAATTTCAAATTAGTTTTCATTATACTTGTTTTCTCCTTCATTCTCAGTAGCTTTAGCTTAATAAGTAGTTTCAAAAGCTTGTTTTCTGTTATATCTAACTTCACAGAAGCTAAATTTGGCTTTCCTAAAGAAGTTTAACTCTCATCTGTTCTCAGAATTATAAAAATAAAAAAATCAGAAAAAAAATGTGTTGTTAAACTCTTACATCAGCTTGCATACAAGCTCTCTTTCAAAATTTACAAGCTTATCTTAACTTTTAAGTTATTGTGAGCTTATAGTGTAAAACCCACATTTTCATATCATGATTAAATGAC
The DNA here is from genome assembly GCA_014162995.1 of Artemisia annua. Classification (NCBI taxonomy): domain Eukaryota; kingdom Viridiplantae; phylum Streptophyta; class Magnoliopsida; order Asterales; family Asteraceae; genus Artemisia; species Artemisia annua. Next base: position 342,236 of record LBNU01031743.1, read on the forward strand.
TAAAATACCCTCCAATTTGAAATTTTGAAGAATTAAGTACGTTTACCAAACAAGCCCTAAATCAAAAACGATTATTGTGCGATCACAAATATGTGCATGTAACTTCAAGTAAATAATATTTGAGCTACTACAACATCATATAAAGTCAAGAATGTGAAATTTGGATTAAAACATAAGTGTTGCATGTTACGTGACCTAAAAGGGTCCAAAAAAAAACGTTAAAACTTGTACACAACCTTAGAAATAAATATATATTACTATCCTAAGTTATTTTGTTTAATAAAATTGAAAACCTTGACCTCTTTTCCCCCCTTAGCCGTGATTTTTGAAGATGGTATCAAATCCCATGATTTTTGCCCATTTACCAAATTTAAATGCAACAATTTCCCTTAATTTCAATTAACCTAAAAATAAAACCCATTCCCTTCTCCCTGGAAATTTTTGTACGCCTCCTCCATCACCCCTACACACCTTGCACACCAAAAATCTTGCTCTTGATCCTTGGAAATAAATCGTACGTGTTCGTGAGAAGATTTGGTGCACATTGGAGATTGTTTGGAAGCTTTTGGAGGCTTGGTTTTGGCTCTTCTTTCCCATTCGACCCATAAATCACCCATAGAAGGGTTTGGTATTTTCTATTTTGATTATTGTTTATCTTCTTAAATTCCCTTCATTATGAATATCATTATACGCAAGAATCAAAAAGATACGAATTGATATACATGAACATATGATAATCGACCCATAATTATTTTATGAAGAAAATTGATGAACTTTGATGATATGATGATTAGAACATATTTGTGGTAATATTTGTAAGACCTAGATGTGATTTGTTAGAATCAAAACGGATTTGGTTTGTCTTTAAATTTATGGCCGCCACTTATTAAATAACCAAGGATGATTTTTGTGTTAATTTGATAAATATTATGCGTTATGGATGCTTGGTTTCATGTGTGGATTGATTTGGTATAACATGTAACTAGTTTGGTTAATTAAATTGATACGAAATTGAATATGGATGTATGTATGTCGACTTGTATGTGATGATATGAATTCTTATTTGTTTTTGATGGTTGATGATGATAACATGTTTATGATGATGATTGATGATGATTAGCGTTTGTTTTGAGTCGTTTGATTTGGGACAGAATTGATGGTCGAACTTGTAATTGTTATGGGTCGAGTTTGGTAAAGGTTAAATTCATGATTTTTGTTTGTAAACTCAGCTTAATGTCTTAGTAAATTTTTCCAATTGTTTTGGAGTTATTTCAAGTTGATTTGGTTGTATTTTTGAATTTTTTGCGATGATATGTCAAAACTGCGTTTGTAGAAATTAAGTTCAGTCGTGGTTTTTTATTTTTCATTTTCAAACCATAAGGAGTTATGAGCTCTCCTTTTACTGGGCTAATATCTGGGTTATGTGTGACTTCCTGGAATTTTTGTAGAATTTTCTGAAGGGTGTAAGTTAGGTGGTTAATTAGAAACGTTTGGGGTGTTTCTGCAGATCCGAATCTGGGTATGTTATCATTAAATGATTTTTAAAAAGGAGTTACACTTAATAATAAAATTTGCAAAAATTCAAGTAGAGTCCTAAGCTTGTATGCTTCTGTAATATTTTTGGTGAATTTTATTTTGGATTTCTGTATGCTTTGTAAATTTGTTTAATGGGCTAAAAATTATTATAAAAACCAGTCAATCAAAAGGTGTATGTAACTTATGCGTTTTATGTGCTAATTGGAGTGTTTGGTGTCATCTTTATGTCTTTGGTGTCTTCTCGTATTATTGGTGTATTCTTTATGTCTTTGGATTCATATGCTAGCTAACTTAATCTAATTGTTAAACTCGAGCCGTGAAGACCTAACTAATGTTTATAAAACCCTAAAACATATTATGTGAACATAAGAAACCCTAATTTCACAAAATCTCTATAAAATGAAGTCTTTAATACATGAGGCTATGGAACTTGATAATATGATAAAACTAACTTATAAGAATATATTAACATGTGGAAACTTGCTAATTTTGGAAATCTACTAATTATGGAAACCTACTATTTTGGGAAGTACTATTTATGGAAACCTTCTAAATTTGGAAACCTTCTAAATAAGGAAACTTACTAAGAATAGAAAGTCTTCTAAAACGCTTAAACTACTTAAAGTGGAAAGTTACTAAGTATGGAAAGTTACCTAAAATAGAAAGCTGCTAAATATGGGAAGTTACTAAAAAAATGGAAAGGTAACAAAAAGAGGTAACTTATACAAATTGAACTCGCCATAATTCGTATGCGCTTTCTTCTAGGTCCGGTGAAGCGGGAGTGGTCTTCTCCTTTTGTTTGATCTTGGTTTTGTTTGATTCGGCGAAGGTACAAATATTCCGTACTCTTTCAGTAAGAGTACACACTTTCTCTCTCTTAACTTTGTCTTTGAGTTGTTATCGTATTGTGATTCCGTTTGGTCTTGGTTATGATCCTTCGTACTTGGCCCTATGATTGATGTGTTCCACTGGTATTGTGATCCAATTGTTATTCATTTGGACTCTTATGGTATGGTGTTGACATGACCCGTTCGGTAACCTTTCGTGACCTCAACCTTTGAACCCTTGGGGGACTTTGAATGTTCTTTGGGATATTATAATGGGAGGTGAAATCTCTTTTCTTAAAATTATGACATGGAAATATTAAAGGAGAAATTATTTTATAACGACACTTTTAATGTGAATTAAGACTAATATTATATGGGATTTTATAAATTCATGAAGACCACTTTTAAAGAATATCTTGTGAAAACCGTTATTAAAGAATCACCTTTATAAATGTCATTTTTTGAAAGATCTTTTCTAAATGAACTTTTGTTATAAACCTTTAAATGGGATTGTACTACGAACCTTCTTAAACAATTGATGGGAACCTACTAAATTGATATTTTGTTTTAAACTCTCATTATGACCCTTTTGATCATGAACTTTGGGACTTTGGAACTTGGAATAATGAACCCTGTGGATTGGAACCTTGGCTTTGACATCTCCATTTTGACCCATTGATATTACATCTTTGAATAATCCTTTGATATTGAACCCTTGATATTGAACCTTTGACATTGAACCTTTGGTATTGAACCTTCGACATTGAACCTTTGATCATGACTTGTCACTTATACTTGATATTGAACCTTGACTACATGACCCTTCAGTATTTACCCAGGTATTACTTGTTGTGGAGTAGCCACAACCATAGCATTGATGCACCAATGTTATGTACTCTAGTGGGGCTGGAGAGATGTCCCCCACCGTCCCTGATTTTGTTATCGACTACTGCTATGTTTATGATTGGCATGCAGGGGCATATGGATGCATCCTAGATTTGATTGATTGATTGTGATATTGACTACATTGATTATTGTTACATTGATTGGTGACTGGGTGTGCGTGCATTGCAACCCCTCACATATTGGGAGCTAGCTACTCCATATTGGGCTACTATTGTATTGTATTGATTGATTGATTGGGCCTGGGAAAATACTGAATTCCACATACATTACATCTTACATCATACACTTAACCTTTATACTTAAACTATGGCAACCCTTGATTATCCATTGACACCATATGTAAACTATCTTCGATTATCATATCTCTTTTATATTGCTTTGTTATTGTTTGATATCTGTTCACTGAGCTTTGTAAGCTCAGCCGCATTTCTTTTCCTGCGGCAGGTTTAGTAGGAAGCTGGGTATTGGATTAAAGAGTTTGTTTGCTTTTGGGCTTAGAAGACTTCACCCTGTTAGATACTTGTTGGACTTAGAGATGTTTAGAAGCTGTTATGTTTGGGCTTAGTATCTTAGGTTTTGGGCTTAGTTTGTTGTTGCCCCTTTTTGTATCTTGTACCTTGTTTGGATTTTTTTCCTTTGTAAACTTTGTAGAATTTGTATTGGTATTGTATATCCGTTTCACTTGTGTTCTGATTTGACTCCATAATGTTACACTTTAGCCCTTCTCGGGTTGGGGTGTTACATATAGATTAGGATAATCAGATTTAGAACTCAAAATACACTGAAGTCAACATAAGTCAAAGTTCATTGTAGATGATGAATCCTGGGTGAAATTGATATGTTAAACAGCAAAATGGAAGTGTTTAGCCTATCCAAAGATAGGCTACTATGGAAAAAAATGGGTTGTTAAACTCTTACATCAGCTTGCATACAAGCTCTTTTTCAAATTTTACAAGCTTATCTTAACTATTTAGTTATTGTGAGCTTATAGTTTGGGATAATTAGATTTAGAACTCAAAATACACTACAGCCAACAGAAGTCAAAGTTCATTGTAGATTATGAATCCTAGGTGAAGTTGATATGTTAAACAACAAAATGGAAGTGTTTAGCCTATCCAAAGACAGGCTACTGTGGAAAATCCTCTGTTCGTGCTGAGGGTGTTTTTGTAAGTTCTTCATTTCAATTTTCAAGCTTCTCAATGGCATTTTATGAGTATTTAGCATTAGATCTGTTATATTTGGAGTTTTACTATTACATTAGTTTGATTTGATTATGTTTGAGTTTAGTTGATTGATTTTAGTCATGATATAGCTAGTTTGTTCATTATTCATCATTTGTTCATACATTTCTGTGAGAGTTAGCAAAACTGTGATTCTGAGTGATTGAAGGATTTTGTTGTTGATTGTTGTTAATCTGTGCTCTATTATAGATTTGTGACTAAGTGTGATCACTGGATTGTAAGTTTGTGGTTTGAATCTGTGAAACATAGTGTAATCAGTCAGTGTAGGGGTGTTTGGATTAGTTGTTTAACCTATGTTCAAAGTGTGATATTGGTATTAAAATAGTGTAGACAGCATTCAATAGGTTAGGATATACTAGTAAAAGCATAAAATCAGTAGACAACCTTACGAAAAGTCAAAATTAGCTTCCACTTTCATTTCTGTGATCATGGGTTAGTATTGGTACCTGTGCTTTTACAATCTGTTAGAACTAGGGAACATTTAGGCTAATCTAGTTTTTAAATTAACTAAGCATATCATTTAGGTTGAGATTAAATCAATAGAATTTCACTTTGGTCAACTTAGGTTGCATTTCAAAAAGTCAGTATCAATAAGTTTTTGCAGCTTAGTATTAGTTCATGTACCCGTTCTTAGGCATAATTAGGTTAGTAATTGAGTGTTTGTGATAGGGCTTTTGATGTTTTTGAGTACTCAGTAGGCCTAACTCGCTTTTGCCCCAATAATATTTTAGGTTAGAGCTTATTTGAACTGCTTAATTGGTTCTACAAAGTAGGTGTTTAGTGTTTGTTGCTGAATTTACATAAGGCCTGCAGTTGTGCTTTTTAGTTCATTTCGGAGTTTGTTTGTTAGATTTGAGTCATAGTTGAGTGTGTTTAAGTGTTTTTCACTGTACCAGAACCTCTGGCTTATTCTAGTGTGATATTGCTTATTGTTAGTGCTTAATCAATTGCTTAACTGTTCCTTTGTTTGATCTTGTGAATAATTTGGTCTGTATTATGTGTAATAAAGCTTATTTGAGTTTTAGACACTTTCTATATCAATTTCAAAAAGTTCTATTACAAGTGCTTATTAATAAGCACTTGTAATAAGCTGTTTTAAGCTCAATAAGCACTTTTCAGCTTATTTTTCAATTTTTTATATTCTTCCTAGATTTTAAATAATATTTTATAATTCTCCTAAAAATTTCATAATTTTTCTCAATCATTTACTATTTCTTTTTATTTTTAAATAGTTTTTAGAATTTTAAATCATTTTTAATTTCAAATTAAATCACAAAAAGCCAAAAATAGTTTCTGATTTTATTTTTAAATTTCGTCTTTAGTTTATTAAGATTTTTAAAAAAATAAACTTGTAGAATAAATCTTTCATTTTATAATTAGTTTAATTTTCTTTTATTAAATAAAAATACAAAAATAGTTTTTAATTTTTAATAAATAAATAAAAAGCAAAATAAATAATTTTTTTTTCAAATAATTTTATTTTATCATTTTAAAGTTTTAAAAATTTCTTTTGAGCCCGTAGGTTTAGTCTAGCTTAAAATTTACATTTTAATTTGTTAAGTAGACGTTTTTTTTTTAGTTCGGGTTTATGTTTTTGTCATTTGTACTTTATGTGCTTGTACCTTTTGCATGATTACTTGTTTTTTCTTGTATTTTCATATAATTAGTGGTAAAATTCAAAAATCTTCACTATTTCACTTTTTCACTACACGATTTCACGAATCGTTAACCACGATTCCATTCACCTTCATACGGACCATGACCCGGGTCTTGCTTATTTGTTAAGCAATCTCTTGGACTTTATATGGCATATTGATTTCACACAATCACTTATTTTAACACCTGCACCTTTGGAAAGATAATTGTGTAAGACAATTGTTTTCGACATACATGATTTAGTCTACATATCTAAGTGATTTACTAAAACAATATAACATAAGCAAGCATCTAAAAACACATAATCATTTAGCATAACACACAAAAAGATATTCATAATCATTTTGTATGTTAGATACAACAATGTATACATAGCTTGATTTTGTTTTAAACCAAAATAGTTTCCTCCCCTTTTAAAAGATTAGTTAAGATTGATATTTTGAAAGGATGAAGATTCAATTTTTCAAATATTCATTTACTAAAAGTGTCCTACTCGAAAGTAAGAGTAAAATACAAGTTTTACGTTAAAACGTGACATACGGTTTTGACTACTATGTAGTATTTTGCATTGATGAGGCGAAAAGTGTTACGCTTTTAGGCGTCATTTAAGCCCTAATCCGTAATTATTTGATCAAATATTGCCTTAAATCATTCCTTCTGTCATTTTAGGTACTTTGGAGATAAAATCTGGAAAAGGAAGCATTTTGGACATTTTTGGAGCATAAAAGTGAAGAAAACGACAAAGTCTCAAAATATGCTGGAAAATGTACCTGACGGCGTCACGCTCTACCAGGTGACGGCATCACGCTTTGACAACAAAGTGGATGATTTTTACACTAGACGCCCTAGAAAGATTTTGGAGATTTAATACGTGACGGCGTCACGTGTTACGAGAGGTAGGTCGTCACGTTATAAGCTAAAGGGAGACGGCCCAGAGAAGATTAAAGGGGGACGGCGTCAGAAGTGGATCTGAGCAATCCGAATAGTGTTTTGGCGGTGAGGTGACGGCGTCACGCTCTATAAGGTGACGCCGTCAGATTGTAAATTCTATATATATTCGTCTAATTTTCATTCATTAGGGTGCAACTTTTGGGGAAGAAACCCTAGCTCGTTTTTCTATTGTATTTTTAAGGGTTTCCACCCTTGAAACTTGGATGCTTAATTGAAGATAAGTCCTTTCCAAATCATTCAATATGTCTATGTATTGTGTGATTATATCTTATGCTGGTCTTTCAATTAACATGCTAGGTTAGGTCTTTATTGTGTTTGCTTGGATCTAATGAAACCTAGCTATTGATTATATGTTGTTGGTTTGTTTGTGATTATTTTGGGTGGGTGAAGTCGATGTTAGGCTTAAGAAAACTGGCTAACCTACTATACGGCAACTTGCTTGAACGTCTTAAGAAACATGAATCGAATGTGTACTACGATTATTTGGTTGTATTTAATGCATGAGCGAATTCTAATGATCCCATGTTAGGAGCTTTTAGTCGGCTCGACATAGGAGTGAAGTAGGAGCTTATAGAGTTAGGGAAGATCGTACACGGCCCTACGAATGGTTTAAAGGAATACAACCCGTCATCCACTCAATTACAACAAACCAATTAACATATAAAAGATAGCTAGGGAGTAAGGAAATCTAAGTAAACACATATTTCTCCCATATAAGTTTCACAACCATTTACTTTTTCTTGTTATTTTATTTTATTTGCAAAAGTAGTTATTTGGGTTATTTAACTAGCAACTAATTCCGCCCACTCTTCCAATAACCGTGATTTTTACTTGCTTTCATAAAACATAAAAATACAAAAAGAATCATCCCTCAACTCTTAGACCTAATTAGAGTAGCTTTTCAAGCCTAACGACACTATTCCCCGAGAGAACGATCAATCCCCCAGTACTTGCCATTTCACTATACTACATCGGTCAGGTACACTGCCTGGTGGGGGTTGTAAGCTTCTCAAGATCCCTTGAGAGGTATAACCTAAGTGAAAAGGTTGCAAAACCCACACATCAAAGTTTTTGGCGCCGCTGCCGGGGAATTGTTGTTGCTTAGGTTGAAAATTTTATTTTTACTCAGGTCTACTCATTAGATTCCTTTCTAGTGAGATTTTTATTTTTATTTTTCTAGGTTTTCTTTAGTCTATCTTTTTTCTTCGTGTCTTTGTTCGAACCATTACCATCCGACATCATGGAAGGAGGTAATATCCTTGATCCCAACAACCCACCACAACAAAACATACCACAAACAAACCCACCTCTTAGAGCCCGTATATCACACCCTGAATTTACCTGTAATATGGCAGCGGAATTGAATTCCCGGGTGTAACGATCATGGCATCTCATACAAGGTTACATTGAACGACCTAAAGTGTCGTTTTGTAAATACAACCTTTGATCATTTTATTTAAAACATAAAGGTTTACAACATAGGTCCCAAATAGTCTTACACATTTATTAAAAATAAAACAACAAGATCAAACGATAGATAAGTGCATTGACATAAAAACAGTGACACGCGTCGATCCTCGACTCCATGTTTGTCCAATGCAAGTCACATGATGATACACTAGTTACCTGAAAATACATTGCTAAAAATGTCAACAATATGTTGGTGAGAAATCATAGTGTCAATTTCATAAAGTTCTATTATAAGTGCTTATTAATAAGCACTTGTAATAAGCTGTTTTAAGCTCAATAAGAACTTTTCAGCTTATTTTTCAATTTTTTATATTTTTCCTAGATTTTAAATAATATTTTAGAATTCTCCTAAAAATTTCATAATTTTTCTCAATCATTTACTATTTCTTTTCATTTTTAAATAGTTTTTAGAATTTTAAATCATTTTTAATTTCAAATTAAATCACAAAAAGACAAAAATAGTTTCTGATTTTATTTTTAAATTTCATTTTCAGTTTATTAATATTATTAAAAAAATAAATTTGAAGAATAAATCTTTCATTTTATAATTAGTTTAATTTTCTTTTATTAAATAAAAATATAAAAATAGTTTTTAATTTTTAATAAATAAATAAAAAGCAAAATAAATAATTTTCTTTTTCAAATAATTTTTTTTTATCATTTTAAAGTTTTAAAAATTTCTTTTGAGCTCGTAGGTTTAGTCTAGCTTAAAATTTACGTGTTAATTTGTTAAGTAGACGTTTTTTTATTCTAGTTTGCGTTTATGTTTTTGTCATTTGTGCTTTATGTGCTTGTACCTTTTGCATGATTACTTGTTTTTGCTTGTGTTTTCATATAATTAATTGTAAAATTCAAATATCTTCACTATTTCACTTTTTCACTACACGATTTCACGAATCGTTAACCACGATTCCATTCACCTTCACACGGACCACGACCTGGGTCTTGCTTATTTGTTAAGCAATCCCTTGGACTTTATATGACATATAGATTTCACACAATCAATTTTTGGCGCCACTGCCGGGGAAGGTTGAAGTGAATTTTAGTTTTCGTTTTTGAAAAATCGTTGTTTTGAAAAAACCTTTCTTTTGTTATTTTCTAATATAAAAAGTAAAAAATCAATAATATTAAACGCTTTTCCTAAAGAGTTTGCAAAATACCAAAAAATATAATAAATCATCCTCACTCTACCTCTACAGAGTGTTGTAAACCAAATAAGTTCGAACGCAAAAAGAGATCGTGAAGTTAAAAGTTTTCGGATTACTTTAATTCTACAACCGACAACCTTGTTGTGCGTAGATTTAAAGAAAACGATTTCGGGTGACGAATCGATCACAAAAATAACAAAACAAAAGAAAAAAAGAAAGAATATTGTGATTTTAAAGTTTTCTTATATATAAAAACCAAAAATATTTTCTTTTCTTAAATTTGTTTTTATTTTTAACTTTTGGTTTGTTTTTAGTGTATGAACACACGATCTTCGTCACACAACTTACTTTCACCACTTTCAAATCCTGAAAGGGTTATACGACACAGACACCGTGTTATTTTCCCAAACGTTGGGGAAATGAACAACAACAATCACAATGAGGACCCTCTAGCGGGACCTCAACCTCCTCCCGATCTCCATACTATGGAGGAGTTATGTCAACCAACTATGTTTGGACGTAGTGGCCCGATTACCCCGTCAAAATCGAAGCGGCGGATTTTGGACTTAAGCATCACATGATTCCACAAGTCCAAAATTTTTGCCAATTCCATGGTTTACCGGGTGATGATGCGAATAAGCATCTTGATAAATTCTTAATCATCACCCAAAGTATGAAACAAAATGGTGTCACCGATGATGCGCTTCATCTCTATCTCTTCCCATTTTCATTGACACATCATGCCATCGCTTGGTTTGATCGACTTCCAAAGAATTCTATTCATACGTTCAATGAAATGGTTTCTAAATTCTTGGCAAAATACTTTCCACCGTCGATGGTGACGAAGCTAAGAAACGACATAAGCAATTTCCAACAACGTCCCGATGAATCTTTATTCAAGGCATGGGAACGTTATAAGCTTTCGATTGACCGATGTCCGAATCACAATATGTTGCTCGTCACAGTTATTGATACGTTTTGTAATGGTTTAACCTTACGTCATCGTGATACGATCAATGCTGCTGCCGGTGGTACTTTTATGAAAAGACGCCCCGAAGAGTGCTATGATCTCATCGAGAACATGACCGCCCATCACAATTATTGTGATTCCTTTGCTGAGAGGGACGAGTCATCGAGATCTACCACGTCTTCCAATGCAGAAATTGCGGCTCTTAATAAGAAGTTCGATGAAGTTTTACGAGTTTTCACAAATCAGAATCAAAACAAAAACCGTCAAGTGAATGTGATTAATCAAAATTGTGAAATGTGTGGTGGTCCACATTCGTATTTTGAGTGTCCGGCAACCGGTGCCTTTGCTCACGAGAATGTGTATGCTGCAAATATGGGTGGTAACGGTTACCAACCCCAAGGAGATCAGAATCTCCTCAGCTACCGTTCGAACAATTATCTTGGACCACCCGGTTTTAACAACCTGCCTCTGCAAAATCGTAATAATTAAGTTAATCAAAACCAAAATCGAGCAAATCATGGTTTTCAAAATCAAAATCAAGGGTATAATCAAAATCGGGGTTTTCAAAACCAAGGGAATCATAATCAAGGCCCGAATCAAGGGAATTTTCAAAATGGTAATCATGGAAATGTTAATCATGGAAATCAAAAATCATGGAAATTTTCATAATCATAATCAAGGCTTTAATAACAACAACCGATGGCAAAACTTTAATCAAAATCAAAACCAAGGAGTTGTTCAAAATCAAGCGCCCTCGGATGATTTGATTAAGCAATTGATTCAAAGTCAACAAGCTTTTATGACAAAATATGAAGAAACAACAAGGATATTGGCTAATCAAATTAATGAAATCAACAAGCGTTTAAATGATCGAACCTCGGCTTCGGGTACTACATCTCTTCCAAGCTACACGATCGCTACCCCGAGGGGCGATGTTAAGGCGATCAAGACACGTAGTGGTGTTTCATATGATGGACCTACGGCTCCGACTACCTCTTCTTCTCTTCCTCCCAAGGTAGTCGACCGTGAAACCAAGGCGACAACGGATACGGAACTTCCTACTAATAACGGAAGGACCGAAAACATCCAACGTCCGGTTGTCCAACCGTCTAATCAAAAAGAAAATGTGTCCAAAGGAAAAGAAAAAGTTGTTTTTGAAGAAGATTCCGTCAAGACCAAACTTCCTTATCCTTCTCGTCTTAACGATCAAAAGCTCCGCGAGAAAACGACCCACCAAATGGAAAAATTCTTTCAAAATTTTCAAGATCTTCGATTTGATTTATGACTCGCGGATGTTATTCTTTTAATGCCAAAATTTGCATCGATGATCAAATTTTTGTTGAATAATAAAGAAAAGTTGTTTGAAATGGCCAAAACTCCTTTGAAAGAGAATTGCTCGGTGGTACTCCTTAAGAAACTTCCCGAAAAATTAGGAGATCCCGGCAAGTTCTTAATTTCATGTAATTTTCTAGGGATGGTTCAATGCTTCGCCCTAGCCGATTTGGGTGCTAGCATTAACCTTATGCCAAAATCCATATGGAAGAAATTGTCTCTCCCCGATCCTACTCCCACATGCATGACCCTCGAGCTCGCCGATCGATCTACTTCTCATCCCATTGGAATCGCCGAGGATGTCATCGTCAATGTTGGAAAATTCCATTTCCTGTCGATTTTGTGATCGTTGATTTTGATGCCGATCCAAGGGTTCCTCTCATTTTGGGACTGGTTTCCTAAGGACGGGCCGTGCTTTGATTGATGTTTACGATGAGGAAATTACTTTCCGAAATGGTAATGAACCCGCCACGTTTAACTTGGACCAAACGACGAGATACTCCTCCACTGATGCTTGCATGTCTGTTAATCGTATTGATGTTATTGATGTTGTTTTAGAGGAGTATTCTCAAGAACTTCTTGGTTTTTCTCATGATTCTTCAAGTGGCAATCCCACTCCTTCTTCTCAACCTATTGTTGCCGACTCTTCCCCTTCCCTCACTCCGTTTGAGGAAGGTGATTTCTTCTTGGAAGAGGTCGATGATTTTCTTGCTATTGATACACCGGATGTTGATGATTCTTATTACGATCCGGAGGGAGACATTCTTTTACTTGAAAAACTTATGAATGAAGATCCGTCTTCGTCTCTCCTTCCAAAGGATATTTACATTGAATAAGTCAAAGAAATTGAGCCGTCTAACGAAAAACCTCCTGAGCCCGAGCTTAAGGACTTACCTCCTTATCTTGAGTACGCTTTCTTAGAAGGAACCGGCAAATTTCCCGTTATCATTTCAAAACAACTTCAAGATGAGGAGAAGAACCGTCTTTTAGATGTGCTTAAGAAGCATAAGAGTTCCATCGCTTGGCAAATTTCCGACATCAAGGGCATAGACCCTCGTTTTTGCACTCATAAGATTTAGCTCAAAGAGAATTTCAAACCCGTAATCCAACAACAAAGACGGGTTAACCCAAAATTCATGAAGTGATTAAAAAAGAAGTTATCAAATTACTCGACGCTGGGATGATTTACCCCATTTCCAATAGCCCATGGGTTAGCCCGGTCCATTGTGTTCCAAAGAAAGGTGGTATAACCGTTGTTAAGAATGAAGATAATGAGTTAATTCCCACACGTCTCGTCACCGGATGGAGAGTGTGTATCGACTACCGCAAACTAAATAAGGCTACTAGTAAAGACCATTTCCCGCTTCCTTTAATGGATCAAATGCTCGAACGTCTAGCAGGGAATGAGTTCTACTGTTTTCTTGATGGTTTTTCCGGCTACTTTCAAATTCTGATCGATCCCCAGGATCAAGAAAAGACCACTTTTACTTGCCCTTATGGAACGTTTGCTTATCGACGTATGCCCTTTGGCTTATGTAATGCTCCGGGCACGTTCCAAAGGTGCATGATGGCCATATTTCACGATTTGATTGAGAAAACAATGGAGGTCTTTATGGATGATTTTTCGGTATATGGTGATTCTTTTACGTCTTGTATCTCCCAATTAGAGAAAATGCTCCAACGATGTGAAGAAACTAATTTGGTTCTCAATTGGGAGAAATGTAATTTCATGGTTAAAGAGGGTATTGTCCTCGGCCATAAGATTTCCAAAGTCGGTATTTAGGTTGATAGAGCCAAAGTTGATGTGATCGCAAAATTACCTCATCCCACGACCGTCAAAGGAATCCGAAGTTTCCTCGGTCATGCCGGCTTCTATAGACGATATATTCAAGACTTTTCTAAGATAGTCCGACCTTTGACCCACCTTCTTGAAAAGGATGCCCCGTTTATCTTCTCAAATGAGTGCATTGATGCATTTAATATTCTTAAGAAGAAGTTAACGTAGGCTCCGATCTTAGTTGCCCCCGATTGGGACTTGCCTTTTGAGCTTATGTGTGATGCTAGCGATTATGCTATCGGGGCGGTCTTGGGGCAACAAAAGAACAAGTATTTTCAGCCGATACACTATGCAAGTAAAACAATGAATGTCGCTCAATCTCATTATACGACTACTGAGAAAGAGATGTTAGCCGTTATATATGCCTTTGAAAAGTTTAGACCTTACCTCCTTTTGAAAAAGTGCATAGTGTATACGGATCACTCGGCCTTGAAATACCAAATGACAAAACAAGATGCTAAACCAAGAATCATGCGGTGGGTTCTCCTTCTTCAAGAATTCAATGTTGAAATTTGAGACAAGAAAGGAGCAGAGAATCTAGCCGCTGACCGTCTTTCTAGATTAGAGAATCCCCATCAAAGTGTTCTTGAGAAAAAGGATATTAATGACTAATTTCCTGTCGAGACACTTGGGAGTGTATCACATGACCCAAATACCCCATGGTTCGCCGACTTTGCGAATTACCATGTAGGGAGTTTCATTAGGAAAGGATGTCGTCCCAACAAAAGAAGAAATTCTTTAAGGACGTTAAGCATTATTATTGGGACGACCCTATTTGTTTAGAGTTTGTGCGGACCAAGTGATTAGGAGATGTGTTTACGGCAAGGAATCCGATGAGATTCTTATGGCATGCCACAATGGACCCATGGGGGGACATCATGGTGACAATTTTACCGCTACGAAAGTGTTTGATTCCGGCTTCTATTGGCCGACGATATATACCAAGATGCACAAGACTTGGTGAAGTCTTGTGACTCATGCCAGCGTCAAGGAAAAATTTCACAACGCGATGAGATGCCTCAAAACGCTATTCAAGTTTGTGAAATCTTTGATGTATGAGGTATAGATTTCATGGGACCATTCCCGTCTTCGAGAGGGAATAAGTATATACTCGTGGCGGTCGATTACTTGTCTAAATGGGTTTAAGCGAAAGCGCTCCCCACAAATGACGCCCGAGTAGTGGTTAAGTTTTTGAAGAGTCTATTTGCCCGATTTGGCACACCTCGTGCTATCATAAGTGATCGTAGTACTCATTTTTGTAATGACCAATTTGCTAAAGTTATGCTTAAGTATGGAGTTACTCATCGTCTTAGTACCGCGTATCATCCGCAAACGAGCGATCTAGTTGAGGTGTCCAATCGTGGACTTAAGAGGATATTAGAAAGGATCGAAGGTGAACATCGTGCCTCTCGGGCCGATAAGCTAGATGATGCATTATGGGCTTTCCGCACCGCTTACAATACACCCATTGGGTGCACTCCATATAAATTGGTGTATGGAAAGGCTTGCCACTTACCCATAGAATTAGAGCACATGCTAATTTTGATCTTAAGACCGCGGGTGATCATCGTAAAGTACAATTGAATGAATTGGTCGAATTACATGATCAAGCTTATGATAATTCTTTAATCTACAAAGAGAAAACAAAGAGGATTCATGATGCTAAGATTAAGAATCGTGATTTCAATGTAGGAGACCGGGTCCTTCTTTTTAATTCTCGATTGAAGATTTTCTTGGCAAGCTTAAGACCCGTTGGTCTGGACCGTTCACTATTACCCATGTGTTTCCTTGTGGCACCGTCGAGTTATCTTAACCCGATTGTCACAACTTTAAGGTGAACGGTGATAGACTCAAACATTACTTTGGAGGGGACATACCACCCATGGTTGTCCCGGATCTCCAAACTTTCCCAAGGACGATTGAATTCGGGGATCGAGTCAAGCTACGTGACTCGGTGAACAAAAACAAAGCGCTTCTTGGGAGGCAACCCATGCTTATCATTGCTATCTTCTTTTCTATTTTCTAATCAATAACGTGAGGAGGGGTGATCTCTTACACTTACGTGTTTTTGTGGTTGTTTGTGAATGTCCAGGATTATCCTGAATTATGATGACTCTCGTGCTCGTTGTTTCTCTTCTCCACTCGAGTATCATTCTTCGTTGCTTATGGAAATCTGATATCCAAAAGTCTTATCGACTAACGTTATCTTTGGCATAATTAATAAACGGCCTAGATTTTTGTTAGGATTACCCTTACCTTCGAAACATTGAGGATAATGTTTATCTTTAATCTAGGGGGATGAATCTTCGATTGATTTTTGCCTTGCACTTTCACCTTTGTCGTTTTCTCTCGCAACCCCGTTTTCCTCAAAAATGCAAAAATTGAAAAAAAAAATTTGAAAAATTTTAAGAAAAAAATGATGAAAATGTTGTGAAAAAAATGAGAAAAAAATGAAAAAATTGTGCAAAAATATAATAAGTGTTTTGACACCGTGTTAACTTTCCAGCTGGCGAGAGTAGGAATAAATTTTGACTTGACCGGGCGTGTTGAGCCCTAGCTTGTTCTCTTAACCAATGATAATCATATAAGCTTGTGCTAGTCTTGTACACAAGGAGCTATAAAACGCGAATTCTTTCTTAAGAATCTGCAAAGTTCCCGTACTTGACTTTATATATGCGCGGCATAAAAGCTTCCGCTAGTCTTTTACATAAGGAACTAGAAAACGCGAATTATTTTATTAGAATTTGCAAGTTTCTGTAACTGACTTTATATATGCGTGGCTGATTATAGGCTAAGTATTCGCGAGTCTCGTTATTTGAGAACTTTGAAAATGCGAAGAGCGAGAAATGATAGAGTTTATTTAGAAGTTAGATGCCATACGTGGAGTAGTTGGTTCTCTTTAGAGCTCATGAAAGGTATTTGTGGCCTTTTGCTCCTATCAGATTGTTTCACCCCATATCTTATGTATAAATAATTTAAGATATTAAGGTTTTGACGAAATTTAGTTCTTTATCTTCTTAAAAGAATCTTTGCTTTAAAAATTGGGTACACATCAAGGATACAAGTCAAGAGTATTGTGTTATATATATGAGGTTTCAGAACTACCCGTTAAAGTTCCTTGGTTATAAGTGAAAAAAAAAATTCAAAAGGTGAAAAAAAAATGAAGAAAGAAAAGTATAAAAAAATGAAAAAAATGAAAAAGAAAGAATAAAGTTCAATAATGAGATGTATGGATATGTGCTTAAGTGTTAGACAAGTTGGTCGCGCGTGAGGTGCATGTGAATGGTGCTAGCCCAGTCACATGAGGTGCACGTGAGTTTCTCCCCAACTTATGTCTATTATGATGTATGATTCCAAAGTCTTTGTTGTATGTGAATAAGAGTGTATATTTATCAAAAATCCTTGATGTGGATCTCATTTTTCGGGCAATGGTTTTTCAGAGAAGATGAATAACTACTTAGCGTCTTAATTCTTGGTATCTTTATCGGATTAAAACATATTGGAACGAGAAAATATGAAGCAATTTATTTCTCAACTTAATTTAAAAAATTCTTGATACACTAAGATATGGGAGCAAGAGGTTATTTCACAAGTAAATTTTATGAGTAGTGTTGGCATCTAATTTCTAAGTAGGCTGTGATCTCGTTTATAAGCTTAGTTTGGGAGTTTGTGAAAAATCAAGGATGACGAATTTTATCCGTATGGTCACTTTTACATGAATTGTGTTTCTACTCTATGACCGTAAACGTTATTGCAAAATAATGAAAGTTAACATACCGTCACAAGAATAAAGTGGAAAAATACAAAAATAGTAGTGTAGAGTTAGTATATAGAATAAAATGAAATAACGGGGCGTTTTAGAGAATAAATGATTTTGAAATCTCTTTTGAACGTTCTTGCTACTTTTCAAAGTTATTAAAAAGAGGTTTTGAGATTATTTATCTCAAAAGCGTGATTTGATCACATTGCGTGAGGACACGACAATACCTTAGTGTAGAAACGTAGAGAGGAGGGGGGGGGGGGTGAATACGTTCCTCTTTAAAACTTAAAATGTTTTGTATCAAATTCCCGATCAAGTGTGACTAAATATGAATATTGGTTATGTCATTCATAACAAACATATATGTCACTTAATAACAAGTATGCAAGTAATCACATAGACTTAAACATAACATGAGGTTTAAATGTTTTTAGCCAATTTTGATTTCTCTGTAGACGGTCCTTTAAATACACCGACAGTCCCTTAAATATTTGGGGACCGTCCCTGTATAAGGGACCGCCACCAGTGAGCGTGTCCATTTTATCAGATTGAGTTTTCTTATGTTTTATGTTTTTAAGTTAACTAGTTGATATCACAAACATATACACACCAAGTCACACAAACATAAATGTAATGCAAACATAGAAAGTAAAGAGCAAAGGAAGAGAAAACGCAAACCGAACATGATGATTTATAGTGGTTCGGCACGAAGCACCTCTTCGTCCTACTCCATTCCCCGAGTACCACACTCGAGAGTTACTTCACTAATCAACACGCTCCCTTCAGGAGGAACAAACTGTACACAATCTTACACCAAGTTTAATGACACTAAGCGGAATGTCGAGTCCTAATCCTAGATAGAACCAATCTACCAAAGCCCACGTGGCCACACGAACAAGCACTCTTGTCCCACTTAGATCGACACACGATCTAAGCCTTCACACGAACGAGCACTCCCGTTCACTTGAATCTTCACACTAAGACACACTTGGTTCTTCACCCAATCCAAGCCTTCACACAAGACACACTTAGATCATCACTAGATCCAAGCCTTCGCACACTAACTCAACTAAGTCCTAACTTACATACTAGGACACCACACACCATACAACAATTACATGACCTGTTCTAGTTACATGACTTCTTGGATCTACATCACCATCCAAGTTCACACAAATAACCCCATCCTCGACTAACACACAAGTCGGAAATATTACAAGATTTACAAGAACCTATCACCGTAACACTTGTTACATTTGTGTGTGGACACCTATAACATCTCGAGTCTTCATCTATGTCGAGAGTTCTTCTCTTACCCATGAGGTAGAGGAAAAAGAAAATAATAACACTAGTTGGTGTGTGGACTCAATAACACTTCAATTCTTGACGACTTCGAGTGTTCTTCTCTTGCACATGATATAGTGGATGACAGGATCACTTATAAACACATACCAAAGAATTATAGTGATCAAAGATGAAAAAGGAAAGACCAAGAAATTTTTGTGCAAAGAGGATTGGTTTTTCTGGTGAAAATGGGTCAGTATTTATAGACTGCAAGAGGAGCGTCCGACGGTCCCTTAAACCTTGGACGGTCCTTTATCAATAAGGGACCGTCCCATAGATAAGGGACCTCTGCGACAGTTTTTGTCCTTTTGTGGTGAAATGGTACCTGGTGAAATTTTATCTGATTTGGGCGGGAAATGAGGCTGTTTTCACATTTGAAAATTCAAATTTCAAAGTTATTTCTTTTATTAAAACATTTCTTTATAAATACAAAAATAATTTGTCTAATTTATTTTTGTAAAAATGTTTTGTCACATTTATAAAAATGTGAGGTTTAAGGACAAAAACGATTTTCTTTGATCACTTAACAAAGTTGGTAAAGTGTTTGTTCATACCTGAAGTGATGTCGAGAGACGTTGATGTGTGAACGAGTAACTTGTGCACTTTACGTTATGTATTACAAGTTACCCGTCTGTCATCATTAAAACATGAACACATTGTGTAGACTAGGCGAGTACCCGTGCATAATAACGGAAATTCCTAGCGGCAGACAATTAATAATATAACTTATTTGTGAGCTTGCGTGTTTCTTGTAATCAAGAATAATACAAAATTTAGCTTCAAGCATGCATTAGACATAATCCTTATCGCCCTTTATTATAGGTTCTAATATATTTATAGCTAACTGTTCTTTGACATTTGTACACATTTCACCATATTTGTTACTCATGAGTTTTTAAGCTACGCGGTTAGCTACGAGATGTTTGAATACAAAATTATTGATTCCGTGTTGGACAATGTGTTTTATTCTGGTGCAAGCAAGTCTTGAACAAATTCCATATAAATATTTTCCATCAACCAAGACGTGTATTATTTATTTCGAAGCAACATATGCAACATGACATTTAATGTATACAACATGGTCATGATTTAAAAAGTTGACACAATAGCTAAGAAGTAAATGTCAGGTTTAGAATATGAATGGAAACTGAAGGATTCATTGATTTTGAAAACAATGGGATCCATACAGAATTATACATAATTTATCAAATATACTATTTGAAATTCTGCAAAACGTCTCGGTAAGTTAATAATAGTACATGTTTTTCTTCTTACATATAGTTTGGTCATAAAGATACATAGTTGCTTCCTTCGGTTTCCTATTCCGTTGCTCAATTTTGGCACGCCTTTCTTCACTAACTTCCCTAACCAGACTATGATGACGACTACTTCTGAACTGCTACGTTCCCTCATATGAAAAGGGCTTGTGCTCCTGTACCTATAGAGAAAAAACAATGTTAGGAATACGATTTTTGTAAGAGAAAGATTCGGTCACCCCAGACATGATTAAGCATTGTTTAGCTCGTAGTAGTTACATTAGTTAGTTAAACGTAGTTTAGAAGTAGATTAGTTCGAGGAAGAAGGACGGGTCTTTACCCACTGTATACCTGATCCGCAGCCCAAGTGGTAAAAACCCATGTATATAAACCCCTCTCAATCCTTGGAGAGGGTAAGCCTTCTCTCATAATTCTATTTTCTTTTTTTTTGGTTTTCTCTCAAGGCTTCATCTCTTTCTCTCTCTAACTTTCTCTCTCTACATTTCTTTCTTCTTTTTTCTTACTTGGATCGAACCATACCACAAGGTTAGTCATGTTTGTGATGTTAACTAGTATCCTAAAATTGGTATCAAGAGCCATGGTTACATCGTAGGGATCATAGAACTTGTGGTGTATGGTTTGTTTTGGTTTTTACTAGTTTTGGGTGATTTTTACTCATTTTGGTGCTCGTTCGTGGTGTTTCTTGTGATCTTTCTTGTACTTCTAGGATTAGAAAGGTTAGATTCATCTAGTTTATCAGTTGGTTGGACTATATCTAACGTTTGTGAAGTGTACGGATGGGTTTTGTAACTTTTTCTTGCCAGCGGTTTGCTCCACGTTAAAGTATAGCGGTTAGTTTGGGTAGTTAGCGGTTAGTGGTAGTGGTTAAGTACAAGTAGTGGAGCGAACATTACGCTGTACTGTGTACTGTTTCAGCGGTTAACTTCCAGCGGTTTACTTCACAGCGGTTAGTTTGGGTGTTTAGAAGTTAGTAATAGCGGTTAAGTACAAGTAGTGGGGCGAGCATTACGCTGTACTTTGTACTGTGTTATCGGTTTACTCACAGCGGTTAACTACTCAGCAGTTAAGTCAGTAGTGGTTACTTTACTAGCGGTTACTCTGTCCAGCGGTTACTATTCCAGCGGTTAAGTGTCAGCGGTTAAGTCTTAGCGGTTAAGCTTCAGCAGTCATTACATCAGCGGTTTACTCTTCAGTGGTTACTTTACTAGTGGTTACTCTGTCAGCGGTTAATTGTCAGCGGTTACTATACCAGCAGTTCACTTATCTTAGCGGTTTTCCTGGTTGACTTTAGTAAAATCCCGAGAAAGAATCGATTTCTCGGTTTAAGTCACGTGTGTTGTAAAATCCCGTCTAAGACCTTGTCATCGTGACTACTGTAACATCTATTGATGATATTCAAGCCGCTGGATCTGACACTCGACCTCCAATGCTAGAAAGAACGGACTATGAGTCTTGGTCACAAAGAATTCGCTTGTATTGTCAAGGCAAAGAAAATGGGGAGAACATTCTGAAATCAATTGATGAAGGGCCGTTCCAAATGGGCACTACCAGAGATGTTATCTCCACTGGTGATGATGGGACAGTCACCCTTGGAATTGACAGACCTCGTACGTACAATGATCTGAATGAAGCTGAAAAAAAACGGTATGATGCTGACATTCGTGCTTCAAACATTGTGGTACAAGGGCTACCAAAGGAAATATACAAACTGATTAACTTCAACACTGAGGCCAAAGCTGTTTGGGACAATGTCAAAATGTTACTAGCAGGTTCAGAATTAACAAAGGAAGATCGTGAGTCTCAATTGTACGATGAATTCGAGCACTTTAAGATGAACCCTGGTGAAAGCATCAATGATTACTATGTCAGATTCCACAAGCTTGTGAATGACATGAGAATGATCAGAATGACAATGCCCAACATCCAACTCAACTCAAAGTTCGTCAATAACATGTCACCAAAATGGGATCGATTTGTCACGGCTGTAAAGCTAAACAAAGGACTCAGAAACACCAACTATGAGCAACTCTATGCTTATTTGCAACAACATGATAAACACGCCATGTATGATCGTCAGCTAAGAGAAAATTTTCATCCCTCAAATGATCCTCTTGCTCTAATCTCCAGTGCTCAAGGTATCAACCGATTCTCAGCTGATTTAATCAATCCTACAATCACTACTCAAGCAACACAGAATCAGTCTTCTCTTGGTCAAGCCTCAATGCAATCAGCAAGTGTCAAAACCAATTCACAAGAATCGGGAAATTCCTACATGGACAAGAGAATTGATAATCTCTCCAATCAAGTCTCTCTACTGGTTCAACACTTCAGAAGCACTCTTCCTCAAACCAACAATCAACTCAGAACCTCATCTAATCCACGTAATCTTGCTGTTGTGGAAGATGGGCGTGTTGTGGTTCAAGGAAGACAAAATGTCCGAGGAAATGCTCAGAACAGAATGGGAAATGGCAATCAAGGACAAGGAAGGCAAATCAAGTGCTACAATTGTGGTGGGCTAGGTCATATTGCAAGAAACTGCACTGAACCAAAACGTCCTCGGAACTCCGACTACTTCAAAGATAAGATGCTGTTGATGCAAGCACAAGAGAATGGTGTGAAATTGGACGAAGAACAGCTGCTCTTTCTTGCTGGTGATGAAGGAAACTCCTTTGACGCTGATGTGGATGATCAACCAGTCCAGGATCTTGCTCTAAATGACCCTAACATCTTCCAGGCTGAAGATTGTGATGCATTTGATTCTGATGTTGATGATGAACCTACTGCACAAACCATCTTTATGGCCAAGCTTACATCTACGGTCACATCGGCAAATCAATCAGGATCTTCAAAATCATCCATCATTTCTAAGGTACTCAAATTATATGACACATATGAAACAAGTGCCATTCCAACGATACTCGATGGGGTTCATCAAACTAGTATTGTCACGCCAGATATGTTGGTTTGAAAAACACTAATGTTTCCTCAAAACAACAACATATGGATAACAAAAAGAGTCTGATGAATCTAGTAGAGCATCTGAAGATACACATGTTGACGATGTGATGCACAATCAAAGGACTCATAATGAAGTAAAACACACCGACACTATTGATTCAAATTCTGCTAATACGGGTAATAGTAATGTTGTCCCATATGAGCAATACTTGAAACAAAGTGTCGAGACTGCTTTACCAAGTGATGACTCTTCCGTTAATAATGATACTTGTTAATATGATGAATATACTGCTGTCATACCTGATGACACCTTAACCACTAGGATTAATATTCTCAAAGATCAGGTGAATATGTATCAACAACGTGCAAAATTTAAGTTAACTGAACGTGAACAGAAAATGAATAGGCAAATGTGTACGTATATTACCAAGAGAAATTTAAAGGAAGAAGAGTTAAGAGGGGAAATAAAATCTTTGCAAAATCAAATCGATCAAACTGTTAAACAAAAACAGGAGATTCAAAACAAGGACAATTCACTAAAATTAGATTTTCAAAGCAGAGAAACCAAACTTCTAAACGATTTTTCCCAGTTAAAGGCCTTAAAGAACAAGCTTGAAAACAAATTGTACACACAAGGCCAAACCATTCAAACTGCTCAAATGATGCATAAGCACATTAAGCTTCGTGATAAACATAGTGATAACGATACAGGTGTGCCTAAAACTAACTATCTTAGGAGCGTTAGTGCCTCTCAACCTGCCTTATATGACTATCATGTGATGCTTAAGCCCAATCATGAATCCCCTGATGTGCGTAATACAGAAGAGATTGTTGAAATTGAAACAGAAAATAGGAAAAGACTTGAGGATAAGATGAAGGATCCCATGTGCATAGCAAATCGTGTTAATATCAAGCCCCATAACTACTATGAGCAGAACCGATTAACTGTCTTT
>LBNU01031743.1:371759-405605 GCA_014162995.1 Artemisia annua
CTTGTTACACTCAGAACAGATCACTAATACATCCTCTTCACTGCAAAACTCCTTATGAGCTAGTGCATAGAAGAAAACCCGACCTCTCTTTCCTTCGTGTTTTTGGTGCATTATGTTACCCAAACAATGATAGCGAAGACTTGGGAAAGCTAAAGGCAAAAGCTGATATTGGAATTTTTGTTGGGTATGCACCAAATAAGAAGGGGTATCGAATCTACAACAAAAGGTCCCGACAAATCATGGAAACCATCCATGTCACGTTTGATGAGCTGACCGAGCAAACGGTTCCTGAATTCTCCAGTTCAATGTATGATGAGTATTTTGAGCCTCAACAGAGAGTCGAACCTGAACAACAAGTCATAGATCCTGATGCTGCTGCTAATGATGAACCTCAACCCACAAACGGGCCTTTCATCTCCATCTCAATTAGTCAGAATGCTCCATCATCTAGTCATACCAATCACACAGATCAACACTCTTCAATTCCACAAGAAGAAGCATTTGATAACACCTTTGAAGTGAATCCTTTTACTCAACCACCTGATGAACCTTTTGTCAACATATTTGCTCCTGAACCATCTACTTTGGCAACCTCCTCAGAAGATTCCAACACTGCAACTTCAATTCCCAATCATCAACTTCATGATCATATCAGGAAATGGACAAATGATCACCCGATTGACAACATCATTGGTAACCCATCTAGGCCAGTATCTACACGACGACAACTTGCCACAGATGCTTTATGGTGTTTTGTTAGCAACGTGCTATCCAAAGTCGAACCAAAGAATTATAAAGAAGCATTGACTAAAATGTCCTAGTTCACTGCAATGCAAGATGAAATCCATGAATTTGATAGACTAGATGTTTGGGAATTAGTGCCCCCTCCAGACTGTGCAATGATTATCGCCCTCAAATGGATCTTCAAGGTGAAGCTTGATGAATATGGTGAAGTGTTAAAGAACAAAGCTCGGCTTGTGGCCAAAGGGTTCAGACAAGAAGAAGGCATCGACTTTGAGGAATCATTTGCACCAGTTGCTAGAATTGAAGCTAACAGAATCTTCCTTGCCAATGCAGCCAGTCAGAACTTGATTGTATACCAAATGGATGTGAAGACTGCCTTTCTCAATGGACACTTAAAGGAAGTAGTATATGTAAGTCAACCAGAGGGGTTTGTTGATCCTGAACGCCCTAATCATGTCTATCGCTTGAAGAAGGCACTATATGGTCTTAAACAAGCACCCAGAGCATGGTATGATACACTGTCCAAATTTCTTCTAGCCAACCAATTCACCAAAGGTGTTGTCGATCCTACCTTGTTCACAAGAAAGTTGGGAGAGCATCGTCTCCACGTTCAGATCTATGTGGATGACATCATCTTCGCATCAGCCGATCCACTAGAATGTGATAGGTTTGCACAAGAAATGAGTACAGAATTCCAAATGTCCATGATGGGGCAAATGTCGTTCTTCTTGGGACTTCAGATTTCTCAAAACCCACACGGTATCTTCATCAATCAATCCAAGTATGCCATTGAAATACTAAAGAAATTTGGATTCGAATCATGTGAATCTGTTGATACTCCAATGGTTGAGAGAACTAAGCTGAATGAGGATATTGAAGGAGCACTTGTCGACCAAACCAAATACCGAAGCATGATCGGATCATTGATGTATCTCACAGCCAGCAGACCTGATCTCTTATTTGTTGTCTGCATGTGTGCTCGTTATCAATCCAAACCTACTAAGAAGCACTTAGAAGCGGTAAAAAGAGTCTTCAGGTACCTTCAAGGAACAATTCACATGGGCCTTTGGTATCCTAAAGACACTGCAATGGCTCTCACAGCCTACTCTGATGCTGATCATGCGGGTTGTCAAGATACTCGACGAAGTACTTCTGGTGGTGCTCAGTTTCTAGGATATAAGCTGGTTAGTTGGTCATCAAAGAAGCAAATGAGTACATCAATCTCCTCTACAGAAGCTGAATATATAGCCATGTCATCATGCTGTGCTCAAATTCTTTGGATGAGATCTCAATTATCCGACTATGGCTTTAACTACAACAAAGTTCCGATGTCTGTGATAACAAGAGTGCCATTGCTCTTTGCTGCAACAACGTCCAGCATTCAAGATCAAAGCACATTGATATTCGACATCATTTCATCAGAGAACAAGTGGAAAAAGGAATTGTGGAACTCTACTGTGTAAGGACGGAATTTCAGCTGGCTGATATCTTCACAAAGGCACTTCCAAGAGAACGGTTTCAATTCATTCTCCCGCGTCTTGGAATGAAGAGCATCACTCCTGAGTCACTCAAAAGTCTTCAGGAAGATAATGAGGAGTAACTGATTCACTTCACATATCCTTTTATATATTATATAAAACCCAGAAAAGAAAAATACCAAAAATATATGTTTGCGTAAATTATGGTTTGCTATTACTTCAGATAGCAACCCGATTTTCAAAATCCGTGAAAAACACGTTATCATGTTTTCACTGTGTGCGGATTATCCGAAAAGTTGTACGCTTCAGTGCAGCCTTTCTAGTAAAAGAAGAGAAGTCTTCTTTTCCCAAAATCTCTTTCTTCTAAATATTCTTCAAAAGAGATTTTGTGGTGTACAAGGTGGCCATTCGTCTTAAATTTTCTCGTATACGTTACCACTCACATTAATGGCTACTAAACGTTAAAATGGAAAAACGAGTCATTAATTGAGAGGGAGCGTATGTGCTCAAAATTTCTATACCTTTAAAAACTTTGTGCACCAGGCACAGTAAAAAACTCAAAAAGTGTCTCAATATCAGTAAACGTTTAAAATTTTGCCACATGTCTCTCCAAAGCTTTTTCGAAAATCATTTAAATCATTTGGGATCACAAAATCTCAAGAGATTTGAAATTTTATGATCGGGGGAGAGAATGTGATTTAAATATAAAAACTGATTTAAAAGTGATGTTTTTGGACTCATAAAGAATGTTTGTGGATTATTGAGAACGCTCCCTTATGTGCTAAAATATTAAAGATTTTGGATTTTAATCATAAGCACATATTAAGGGGGAGCAAGGGATTAAATGTGATGTTTTTGGACGTATAAAGATGTTTTGGACTCAAAAGATCACTCCCTTATGTGCTAAAATTTTAAAAGATCTTGGAGCATGAACTAAGCACATATTGAGGGGGAAAAAGTGATTTAAATGGTGAATAAATGATCTCTTTTGCAAGCTCACCTGTATGTGCCAAAGTTTTTCAAAATTGATTCAATCAATGTGCACATATTAAGGGGGAGCAAGTGGCTAAGAGTCCTTCGCGGGTTTTTACAAATTCAAATAAAAACCGTGAATTGCTTATGACTCAGAATTTGACTAATGAATTGACGAAACATGAAAAGTCGTGAATCGAAAAGACTAGTCCTGGCGGGGTAATAATTTCAAGCTGGTCTAACCACGTGTCTCGAAGAGGACTGGTCAAAGTAGATAGTACCGTTTCGAGAAACTCTTCTTAGATATATACTTTGACGGGTCTAACTTCCTTTTTTAACGAATGTTAACAACTTCAAGTTAGTTATTAGGGCTAGTTATCACCTAAAAACTGATAATGGATCCCTTTAACTAAGCAACGTAAACGTGTCCCTCGGGTATATGTATATTAAGAGCCGATCAATTCAAATAAGTGCAACTCACCCGACATGTGCAAATTTTTTTCTTCCTATAAGCACATGTTAAGGGGGAGCATTTGAAAAATGATAAAACTCTCAATGTGTTAACAAAAATGTGTTTCTTTATCATAAACACTTTGAGAGAATTTTCAATGATTTGGTTATATGGCGAATGTGGAAAAATACCAAAAGACCAACCACTTTAATTTAATGCATGGAGTTATAAGGATGGTTAGGTTAGGTATATGTTCCCATGATCCACCAGAACCGGAGGGATCTTCCCAGAGATAATCCAATAGATAGATTAGAAGTCCTTAGGAATGATTGAAAAAAAGGAGAAAAGTGAGAAAGGGAAGAGTGCCGACTGAGACTGAGCTAGGACTGGAACAAACCCAACAAGGTTCTAGTAAATGAAGTCTTGGTAAGCACTGAAGGGGTTGAAGAATTACAAAGAGATGAATTGAGAAAGGGTGAAAAGAAATAGCCCTCCAATTATTCAACCTTAGGGCAGAAACCGGGTTCAATTCATATGCTACTGATTGTTACCAAGGTAACATCAATATTGAAGATAAAGACGTCATGGACCCAGTGACGCACTGCACTAAACCTCCCAACCACTCAAGTTCTCTCAAAAGAGCTTGTTTCATTCTCACGGGGAACTGGTGTAAACTATCGACAAGTCTCTTAGAGCTAGTTGATATTGAAACAGGAGACCCCTCCCTAGTCTCCGAATAGGATAACCAATGTGCACTTATCGAGTTTAGAGCCAAGAGATGCATCAAAAGATCTCATAGGAACACTTGATACCTCTACACTGGTCGTTCAACATTAAGGACACCAGTTGTAATATTTTGAGTCCTACGCAGATCTTAGCTATCTGCCGAGAACACTTATGAGGGAATATACATAAGTATTTCCCAGTGATTAAGTGGAAACTGTGGAAAACTAAAAGGCGGGTTGAATAGTTTACCGCTTTTTAGGTTGATTATCCTTTTAAAACTTTCGTATAATCAAAGTTATAATCTATGATATACTTCTATTACTATTGACGATATAAGCAAAGATACTATCAAAGATGTAAACCAAAAGATAATACGTAGCGTGCAAGAATAAAGAAAGAAACGATCAAACCATGACACGAGTATTTATCGTGGTTCGGCTACAAGGAACTCTATTTTCCTTGCCCTACGTCAACGCCCCGAGTATCCAACTCAAGAGTTTCTTTCACTAGTCAACAAACTCCTTCTCGGTGGAGAAACCTTTACAATCGTCGCTTACACTTTTTCCGGTGCAAAGCTAGATACCGAGTTCTAACTCAAGGTAGAACCAACCTATCGTCGCCCAATTTCCTTTACCGACACTAGGCTAGATGTCGAGTTCTTTACACGGGTACAACCACTCCCATCGTCGCTTACAATTTTACCGACACTAAGCTAGATGTCGAGTTCTTTACCAAGGGTACAACCACTCCCTACACACTATGTATTTTGAGGCCTAAAATACAAACCGATCACTTTTACACATAATACAACTAACGTATAAACTACCGAAGTCTATACACAACAAAGATAACAAGTCTTGCAACGTTGAGTTGAATACTTGTAACTTCTCGAATGACTTTGTGAACTCCTTGCTACATAAGAGAATCACACAAGTCAAATGTTACTGAGTTAGATGAGAGGATATGCAAATAATATGGCCTAAAGTGATGAGGGATTTCTTGCAAGTTGGTTGGTATTTATAGATAACCAAATGTCAGCTCTGGCGGAAACGGCGGCACCCTCACAAGGGTTCCGCCCGTGTACCCCCAGGGTTCCGCCAGGACTGACATGTCCAAACTTGCACACAAAGTAAATCCCTCCAAGACAAACAAGGTCACATCAATATAAATCATGCATTGACTCAATGAAGGATACTTCCAAGGTTGTGTAAGAACAAAGAAGGTCAAACACACAAACTTACTATAAGTGCACATTGATGAGATGTGACACTTTCTTATTAAGGAAGTAAATACTAAGTTATGACACACACAATGTCACATCAACTTATGCATTGACTCAATGTGGAATACTTCCAAAAGTGTGTAAGAACCAAAGATGGTCAAACACATAAACTTTCTATTAATGTGATGTGACACTTTCTTTTTAAAGAAACAAAAACTATGTTTATGTTTAAAAAGAAATGTTAAGTCTAGTTTATACAAGACTTAAAACTAAAGTGATGAATTACTTATAAGCTAAAGTTTGTACTTTGTCATTAACAAAACTTAGCAAAGATCGTAAAATATAAATAACGTT
This sequence comes from Artemisia annua, assembly GCA_014162995.1. Lineage (NCBI taxonomy): Eukaryota > Viridiplantae > Streptophyta > Magnoliopsida > Asterales > Asteraceae > Artemisia > Artemisia annua. The sequence continues at coordinate 377,707 of LBNU01031743.1, forward strand.
TTTAGGCGATATTTGTATTAACAATCTCCCCCTTTTTGTTAATGACAAAATGTAAACTTTATTTATAAGTGAGTCACTACGCTTAGTGCTATGTCTTATAAAGTTTAAAACTTGTTTTACTAAAATAATAAAAAGAAGTGAAAAAGTTTAAAAATGAAAACAAGTTAAACTTCTCCCCTTTTTGTCGAAACAAAAAGAAGAGTAGCGTAGTGGAACTTTATTCACGTTCTCCCCCTTGGACAAAACTCCCCCTAATAGGAGCGCCAAGATAGGAGACATGGATTTTGAACCTACAAAGAAAAAAAGGTTAGTTGCAATTCACATGCTCCCCCTTGATCATTACTCCCGTAACTCGGAGTATCAAGGATAAAGGCATGGATTATGAACCTACAAAAGAGAGGTTAGTGGCCACACAAAACAAGTATAGAACATGTTGTGAAGCGTAATGATGCAACTCTCATAATCCCCCTTGAATGTTACTCCCCTAACTCGGAGTATCAAAAAAGAAAGTCATGAGTTATTTTCCTACAAAAGAAAGTTAGTGTAGGAAATACAAGATATACATTTAACCAAAACAAGATATAGTGCAAACATAATACTTAATTGGTCACCAAACAAAGCATATCTTATAGTAGAATGAAATTCATTTCACGTAAAATTTGACTACAAAAGTCAAAGACAAGAAATGATGTGTTTAATCATCCTATTTTAAAAAATAAAAGATAAATGAAAAAGAACACAGAAAATAAAATCCTACATCTTTTTAAAAAGGAAAACATCACTTTCCTTAATGAGAAACATTTTCCAAAAACAAGGGTAAGGTTGTTTGGTGGAGGAAAACGTTTGTTTTAGGATGTAGCGGGTTTGGTTTTGGTGGTGGGTGAAGAGAAGCTCTCTTGGTTTGTTGGTTTGAGGTTTTGATGGTCCAACGAGTGGAGATTCTAGACTTGTGGTGGTTGACACAAGGTTTCTAGACGGTCCAAAATGTGGTTTAAGATAAACCTCATTTCGTAGGTTAACTCCCGGATTTCCGTTCGACATCTTTCGGTGATGTGAGCGGTTCTCTCACAATGACCGCAATCATGTCGGGGTGGTGGAAATGGGATTTCATTTGTTGGTGGTGGTGGAACACTTGTGCTCGATGGAGCAAGGTTGGATGGTTGAGAGGTGTTTTGATTTCCTATACTTGTTGACTCAAGATTTAGGAAAGACTCTTGTGTTGGTTGTTGTTGTTGGTTGTAATGACGAAGACTTGGTTCTTCATCAATAGGGTCATGGATGAATTTGTAAACGGGATGGAATACAAATGATTGTGGGTATGAATGACCTTGATCTTGTGGAAAAATTGAGGGTCTAGCATAACGGTAAGCTAAACCTTCGATCAAGGATGGGTGATGAGGTCCATCTTCCAAAGACTCCTTTGGTTTAAGTCTAGGTAGATGAGGTATTCCATCTTGGGTAAGTGTGTCAAAACGTGACAACGATGGAGGGTTTGACTCATTTGGTGAAAAGTTTTCTAAGGTTTCCAAATAGGGTAATGGTGATGTTGGAGGTGTTTGAAAACGTTCCATCGGTGATCTAGGTGATGGAGGTTGAGTTTGTTGAAAAGGTGATGTTAAATCACTTGGTTGTGAAGTGGGTATGTTTTCATTCCCATGTTCGGGAGAAAATGGTGGAGTTGCAAGATTTAGTAAATCTTGAAAGGTGGTTATGTTGGTGTTCCAAGGTGTTGGTGTTGTGATGTTGAAATAATCTTGGATGGGTGCGGAAGTATCAAATGATGATTCACTTGATGATGATGAGGTTGATTTGGTGGTTTTGGTTAAGCAACAAGGTTTTACACTAATCCTAGTGTGTTTTCTTGTTGTTTCGGATGAGGTGTTGGACTTAGTCATCTCAATTCTTTGGTTGTTTTGAGTTTTGAGATTGGGTGAAGAAATGGTTTTGGTGTGAGTCTTGGGTTTGTTCAAAGATGATCACATTTATAGGATAAACATGTTATGAGATGGGTGTTTGGATTTGATGTTCAACCATATAAAGATGGAGGTTTGTAATGATTTGGAGTTTGACCAAAGGCTTGTCAAATCATTGGAAGTTAATCCAATGGAGTTGGGTTGAGTGAAAGATCACCATAACCACTCAATGCTATGAGTTGATGGAAGATGTTTTGGTTTGAGGTGTTGCAAAGGTGTGAAGGATCCTTTGTGAGGGTTCCTTGGGTTGTTTGGTTTTTGAATTTGAATTTTTGGCGGGAAGTGGCTTCCAAATGGTTCTAATGGGTAAAAATGGTTTTGATGTGTTTGATGAAGTGTTAGGAAGATAGTTTCTCACTAAAGGAAAGCTTTAGATGTTTTATGATTTGTGGAATTATAAAAAACAAGACCATTTTCTTGCAGTGACTGGCGGAACCTTCGGGTTACACAAGCGGAACCCTTCTGAGGGTTCCTTGTGTTCCGTTGGGCTTGAACTGGGTTTACCCAGAAAATACTCTTGAAATTAAAAATATAATTTATAGCGGGTTAGGAAATACAAAAATTAGATGTCAAGACACTCATCTTGTTGGACTTAGACCGGGGGCTAGCGAATATTTCCATATTTAGTAATAATAACATAAACATGAAAATTCAACAAACACATATCATCATTTAACACACGAAATGAGACATAGACATTGTCAAACACAAGTAATAATGCATACAAGCGAATAACATGAAAGTTTAACAAGAAACACATAGTTTAAAGTCTATAATGTTCTAAAAGCAACTAGTGCCAAACACTCCTTAAGCTTTGTCACACAAGCTATCCAACTTCTTCTTCATCTTTCCCACGTACCTTGCCATGCACTTCCACATCCCTTTTGTTTGTTTAAACTCTTCGGACTTATTTGACAATGTGGGAAGTTGTTGAACATAGTCAATAGGTGCTAGCTTTGAGTTTGGAAGATTTCCATCTTCGCTCATGTCGGATGATGATGATGATGGTGAAGGAGAGCGAGTGCGTTTCCCTTTAGTTTTGAACACTCTCTTGTCACTTAGAGGGACGAATACGTGATCTACAAGATTGTAGTCGAGTTCAATTCCCCTTTTGTTTGGAGGAATCAGAGAGACGGCTCTAAAGACGCGAGTGAGGAGCATTCCATAAGGTAGGGCGGTTGTTCCTACTATTGGTATGTCGGCCATTCTTTTTACTAGGTAGTAGGCTAGGTTAAAGGGTTGACCCGTGGAGATGTTATAGAGCATGTAACTAAGACATGTGTTGACATTGTCTCTATTTCCTATGGAACTTATGACGTTGGCCCTAAGAATTTCCTCCCATTTCCTAAATTGGGGTTTAAGCTCATTAAGCTCCATACCAAAGGGGTCCTTATTCACATCTTTTCCCGAACGATTCTTCCTAGTGGTGGAGGTCCTAACAAAGAGATGTTCTCGAATGACTTCCTTGTCAACAAGAGGGTGATGATATGGAGCAAAACGCTCGATAGAATCTAGGCTTGAAAGGGGCCACTTATCCGTGTAAAGACACGTACCACTACAAGGGACTCCAAGCATTGTTCCAAAGTCTCCTAATCGGATGTGGTGAGGTGTTTGATTGGTTGAGAAGTCCAAAAATATCTCACCATCGTCGTCTAGATCAAGGGTTAAGGTTGCATAAAATTCTAAGATGAACCTAGGACAAATTGGCTCATTGATATCAAGGAGACAATCAAAGTTGATTGCGGCGAAGTTTTGCCTAATGGATGTACCTTCTAGAAAGGTTGGATCAATGGTTCTACCTTCATGAATGTACCATTTTTCTAAAGCCTTAAAGGTCTCTACATGATCTTTATCAAGTCCTTTGGTCTTATGGTGTTTGGGTAGGTACTTAAGTGTTTCCTTGTGCTCGGAGAATTTCGCGGGAGGCATGTTGATTCCTAGAAAAACACAAAGACTTATGTTAATGACCTTTAACAATGTGGATGTTCTAATGTGTTCCTATATGCAACCGAATGTGGAGACTTGGTTATCTTGACTCGTTTAGATGACCAAATTGTTTTGTTATGCAAATTTTGTTGGAAAAACAAAGGATAACCAAACGCTCCTAATTGGATGTGTCTTCAATTGAATGTACCCGAAAATACATATTTGTTATGTATCCTCTTTAGCATTCAAGAGACAATATGCAAGTGATGTTTTAACAACGTTTTTCATTTGTTTTAACAATGTGGCGAAAAGTTATGTCCTAAATGATAAAATTATTTTGAGGGACAATGTGCTTGAAGTGTTTGGTAATTCAATATAACAACTAAGGCTAACTTAATTACCAAAGATTACAAATATTAACTAATGAAAGGCATGATTGGTTTGCAACCATGTTTTTCATTAATCAAAAAGTTTTATGCATAAACCCTAAGATTTTAGTTAATGAATGTAAATGAAAATGTGATTCATGAATTGAAAATGCAATTATGATTAGAACACTTACCAAGTTGATTTGATTTGAAGAGTTTGGAATGAGAGCCCTAAAATTCGTGGGGTTGTGTGTTTTTGGGAGGTTTTTGCTGTTTGAGAAGTGTATGAATGAGTTTGGAGAGTGTTTGGTTTTGAATGTAAGAAAAAAAATAAACTGCAGGTTCGGCGGATACGGCGGAACCAAATATTTGGTTCCGCCCGTATGGGCTGAGGGTTCCGCCAGTTCAGCAGCAAAACAAAGGAATTTTGTTGTGATTAACGTGATCAAAACTCTAGTGTTCAATCCTAAGGTTTTAGGTTTCACAAGTCCTAAACTAGGTCTAGGAAGGTTGAAGAATCCTAATCCACGGGGTTTTGAATGGGTGTCTACCAATGTGGTTATCGGAATGAACGATATTGGTTGAGATGTTCCTCAATGAACATTTTTACCAATTCTAAGACAAAGAATCTCATTATGTCATTCCAAGGGCATAATGGATTGGATTGACGCTGACGTTGACGCTTCCTTTGTTGAAACGAGGGGTTCCGTCGTTGACGTGAGTTTGCTTGATCTTCAAGGAGTTTGTTGACATGTTTCTTCGTCCAATGTCGTTTTGAAAGCTTCAAGCTCCTTTGAGAATCATTTGGTAATGAAGAATAAAAGTGCAAGTACAACTTGTGCTCTTTCTCTTATCTTAATTACCTTCATAATTCGACTCGGTGTACACTTATGGTTTCTATTCCCGTTCTTTTGGGATACCATAATTCTTTGTGTAGTTTCTTTTGACGCATTCAAACACTTTCTTCCAAATTGGATGTTTTAGATTCTTTTCTAAAACGAGCACATAGATAAGCACCAAACATAATGTCGAATCTAATTGTTATGGAAACAAGTAGTCTTCCGAACATTTCTCTATGTTTAGTTTTACCTACGGATTTACTAATCTCATTCTTGATAAGTCATCAACTACTTAACTATTGAGAACAAGAGAGTAATTAGGAATGTCTTTGAGTGATAATTTCTTGCTTTTGGAGCTTGCTTTTGTTATCAAAGAGTCTTTCAATTGTTGACACTACATTCACACAATCCATTTTTGAAAGGTCTAATTTGTTAAAACTTGTAGTGTTACTCTAATGTCCAAAAGCTTGTTTTTATCACATTTGCTTGATTTAATCAAAGACTCATGACTCACGACATATGACCAAGGTCAATATTACTTGATTCAATGTTTGACTCGAGGTAAGACAACATTGCTTACATTGTGACCTTTAACCTTAATGTTGTGTCACTCGTTAGCATATGACTTAAGGATTTTAAACATCTATGTTTATTTCTTTTAATAGTTCATCTTCCTTGTCATTTTACTTTACTTACTTGTCTTACCATTGTTGGACTTTCGACTAAGTCATCATCTACCGAAGATGATATCTTAGAAGGAGGTGGTCTTTCGTTAAATGTTCAATTCAACGACTCCTCGACTCTTTAGGTTTCCTTTCATAAAACATTGTGAACTTTATTGGTTTATGAAAAAGTCCAAGAGATACAACATCATATGACTAAGTGTCACTTTTAATGTGTAAATCCAAGATGTTGAAAACTCACTTTCTTCCATGCATCCTAATTTATACTTCATGTGACTTGTTTCACCTTACGTGTTTTATTGTGAAATTATCATAAACGAGTGATTGAAGTAAATCATGATTTAGGACTCAAAGTGTGGAGTTTAGGAATGTTGTATAGCAAGCATCACAAAAGTGCAAGACATATTATCACTTTAGGAGATTCTTAGTTAGCTCGCTTGTGAGCAAGAGTTAAGTGAGACTCACTCAAGAGTTTCTCATGTTAATCTCTTGACGGTTAAGGAACCGAATCCACCTTATATCTCCTACTAGTACTAAAGATGAAATTCCTCTACGTAGAGAATTTTAATCTTAGTTATTCCTAATAGCACATAAACACATAGGGATACACACTACCAATAACACATACTATAACACATAATGCAAGAAGCAAGAGACAATCAAAAGGCAAGTTGAAGTAAAGTGTACCTTTTAATTTGCATAGAGATGCTATCAAGATGATAAGCTCAAAGCGTAAGATCTTGGTTTGACGATACACTTGAAAGCTCAATTGCTCATGTGTCCAAGAGGGTTAGATAATCATATAAAATCATAGAATATGAAGTTCTTAATCCTTTTGTCATGAGTTTCTATTTAGAGGTTAAAATTAACTCTAAATCTCTTTTCTAGGTTTAACAAAGTTTACTTTCTTTGTTTTACTTGTTGATGGTGATTTTGAGTTAAATCCTAATCCGGTTTTATCTCTAAACAACTTTTGACTTCTCAACAATCTTTCAAGAGATTTTGAGCTTTCATCAAATTTAGATAACATTTTCCCTTTCTCATTTTGCTTTTTAATCTCATGTTTGTAATCTAGACATATTTTACATTCTAGATCAATTTCAACATTACTCTCAAGTCTAGACATTTTATCTTCTAACAAGATTTCCTTTTCAAAATTGTTCCCAAGGGATTTTGAAGACTCATCGTTAAAGATAGTTTTTAGGTTCATGTTGCCTAAGAGTTTAGACTCATTTTCTAGTTTAGAAAATTCTAAGAGAAAAGTGTCGAAGCAAAAATGTTTGGTTTCAACATGTACCTTGCTTGTTGTTTCAATGAATTGAGAATCACTAATCGGATGATCATCATCGTCTACACCCGTGTTGTTCCATGATTCACAAGCAAATTCTCTTTGACGCACATACTCATCTTTACTTGTACTTGTTGTTTCAACAAGTTGAGAATCACTAGTCGGATGTTCATCTTCATCTACATCCGTGTCATTCCATGTTTCACAAGCAAGTTCTCTTTGACATACATGCTCATCTTCACTTGTACCTTCATTGAAAACATTTAAACTAGTAGTACATGTATTCACTTCTAGTAAATGCCTATCTATTAGTTTTTCTAGAACTTCAAACTTATATGCAAGATCAAATTGATCATCTTTGACTTGACATATTTCTTGATGTTGATTTGACAAATTTTTCCAAATATCATTTGCCGTTTGACAACTTAACACTCTCTCATATTCGACTCTGGTTAAAGCTTTGTAAATCATTACCTTAGCTTTAGTGTTTTTATCAAATTTGGAAAAATCATTTTGATTTTCAAAACTCGTGTTCGTTGGTTTGAAATCATCAATAGAAATAATATGCCAAAGATCTTGATCAATTGATCTCACATAGTTTTCAAATTTTCTTTTCCATTCAAGAAAGTTTTCTTTTTCAAATAGCGGTGGTTTTTGCCCTTCTTTGAGATTTTCAAAATCCATGGATCGATCCAAGTTTTAAAATACAATATATTTTAAAGAACTTGAGTAACGTAGCTCTTGATGCCAATTGTGGAAAACTAGAAGGGGGGTTGATTATCCTTTTAAAACTTTCGTATAATCAAAGTTATAATCTATGATATACTTCTATTACTATGGACGATATAAGCAAAGATACTATCAAAGATGTAAACCAAAAGATAATACGTAGCATGCAAGAATAAAGAAAGAAACAATCAAACCATGACACGAGTATTTATCGTGGTTCGGCTACAAGGAACTCTATTTTCCTTGCCCTACGTCCACGCCACGAGTATCCAACTCGAGAGTTTCTTTCACTAGTCTACAAACTCCTTCTCGGTGGAGAAACCTTTACAATCGTCGCTTACACTTTTTCCGGTACAAAGCTAGATACCGAGTTCTAACTCAAGGTAGAACCAACCTATCGTCGCCCAATTTCCTTTACCGACACTAGGCTAGATGTCGAGTTCTTTACACGGGTACAACCACTCCCATCGTCGCTTACAATTTTACCGACACTAAGCTAGATGTCGAGTTCTTTACCAAGGGTACAACCACTCCCTACACACTATGTATTTTGAGGCCTAAAATACAAACCGATCACTTTTACACATAATACAACTAACGTATAAACTACCGAAGTCTATACACAACAAAGATAACAAGTCTTGCAACGTTGAGTTGAATACTTGTAACTTCTCGAATGACTTTGTGAACTCCTTGCTACATAAGAGAATCACACAAGTCAAATGTTACTGAGTTAGATGAGAGGATATGCAAATAATATGGTCTAAAGTTATGAGGGATTTCTTGCAAGTTGTTTGGTATTTATAGATAACCAAATGTCAGCTCTGGCGGAAACGGCGGCACCCTCACAAGGGTTCCGCCCGTGTACCCCCAGGGTTCCGCCAGGACTGACATGTCCAAACTTGCACACAAAGTAAATCCCTCCAAGACAAACAAGGTCACATCAATATATATCATGCATTGACTCAATGAAGGATACTTCCAAGGTTGTGTAAGAACAAAGAAGGTCAAACACACAAACTTACTATAAGTGCACATTGACGAGATGTGACACTTTCTTATTAAGGAAGTAAATACTAATTTATGACACACACAATGTCACATCAACTTATGCATTGACTCAATGTGGAATACTTCCAAAAGTGTGTAAGAACCAAAGATGGTCAAACACATAAACTTTCTATTAATGTGATGTGACACTTTCTTTTTAAAGAATCAAAACTATGTTTATGTTTAAAAAGAATTGTTAAGTCTAGTTTATACAAGACTTAAAACTAAAGTGATGAATTACTTATAAGCTAAAGTTTGTACTTTGTCATTAACAAAACTTAGCAAAGATCGTAAAATATAAATAACGTTTTTAGGCGATATTTGTATTAACAGAAACTCCTGCAAGGGTCAACATCAAACAGCCTGACAGCAGGTCGCTTCAGTAATCTCTTGTGGGTTACGCTTAGTGTGTTCGGTGGCGTTCCAAAAGGTCTACAGTCGTGGGGTGATCTCCAACGACTCACCTAATCGTTGGTGTACTTCGGTATGTCAGTGAAAGCCCTTTCGGGGGCATCCGATTAGGAACGGCCTTGGTAAGGATTAGAGAAAGTCTTCACACTATGCTGTTGACGATCTCGAAGTCCGAACTTGTAAGTGCCGGTATGTTTATTACTAACCAAGTTTTATGCAGCTCAATATACCAAACTTACCATGTTCACCACCATCACTCTAGTTCCACATTCTCATACCAACATCTAAAAGGAGACGTCTGAACTATCCAACCGGGAAGATCTACTCAACAAAGATGTATGGGCATGTTGGAAAGGCGTAATCACACCAAAGACAAAGAAGTTGACGATTGATGCCGATTGCTGAAAAGATGCAGATTCATCATCTCATGCTTACACTTCAACATCGTAACTTAAGATATCATGATCAAAGAATGGGCTTCGACTATGCTTCTACAACTCTGATGCAGAAGATCATGATCCAGAATAGTGTAAAGCATGACATCACAAAGATAATCACAACATCACAAAGAGACACATACACTCAAAGATGACTTGAAGCTAATTATATGGATGAAGAGCGAAGAACAAAGTCAAAAGATCATCATATACATCAAGGAAATCATCTTGAGTCGATTATCAATGAAGAATCAACAACTACGAGCTACAAAAGAATCTACAAAGATCTCAATGCAAGAATTCAAGAATAAAGAACAAAAGGGTGACCTCTCTTAGGGGGAGATTGTTAGGAATACGATTTTTGTAAGAGAAAGATTCCGTCACCCCAGACATGATTAAGCATTGTTTAGCTCGTAGTAGTTACATTAGTTAGTTAAATGTAGTTTAGATGTAGATTAGTTCGCGGAAGAAGGACGGGTCTTTACCCACAGTATACCTGATCCGCCGCCCAAGTGGCACGCCCAAGTGGCAAAAACCCATGTATATAAACCCCTCTCCATCCTTAGAGAGGGTAAGCCTTCTCTCATAATTCTATTTTCCTTTTTTTTGGTTTTCTCTCAAGGCTTCATCTCTTTTCTCTCTAACTTTCTCTCTCTACATTTCTTTCTTCTTTTTTCTTACTTGGATCGAACCACACCACAAGGTTAGTCGTGTTTGTGATGTTAACTAGTATCCTACAAACAAAGGCCTAAATAAATATATAATTTCACCTAATTCATGACATAAACTTTAAGCCACATATACGATTGCTTATTATTTTTGTTGATAAGCAGAAGCAAATGAGTAGCTTAAAAAAGCAGTTCAGAAATGTTAATATTAAAACCAAAAGACGAACCTATTTGACATGCTCATTCAATTGCAACATCTCTTATCAAGGTTTTTCAAGTTGATCTGATTTGACATGAAAATGAGCATATCCTTCAAGATTTGCAGAAAGCTTGCAGCCGCTCAGCGAAGTCCTAGCCAAACAATTTCAGAAGTTATAATCAGGAAAAGAAATCATCCCTCTTTCCCAAACAACCCCTAATATATTCGAGTGCTGAATCATATGTTGATCTTGCCAAAAAGCAATGGCTAACCAAAGTTATATAACTATTTGAAAACACATTTCAAGACTTTGTACCATTATTATCTTTTTTACACACTAAATTTATCAAATATGTTATAATGACGTTTCAATATATCACTTGTTTTCCAGTCAATAAGCGGAAAAAATAAGCAATCCCAAACACCCCCATATGCAGCTAACTTTACATTCTCTATGTAATCATTTCCAATATTTAGACCCAAACACTTGTCTAACTATAATCATAAAAAAATGGATCTAAAAATGTTAGCAGATGAAGGCGTACCTATACCAAGACTCTTTTATTCCCTTCCTCACAAATTCTATTCAGCACTAATCGCATTCTTCAACGACGACTTCACCAAGTCCATGCTTTTCAGCACCGGCACATGACAATTCTTCTTTCTTACTCGTCCACTTCTGATTTCGTGTTGCCATTGACCCCTTTATTCGTTGGTGCATTTACTGCATAAGAAGTGATAATCCAGTAAATAATAGACGCAATTCCGTGGCAAAATGCATTTCTATAAGCTATGTTTATCTGCTTACACAGGATGCGTTTGGGATTGCTTATAAAAACAACTTATATCCTTTGAGGCTGTTTTTTACTGCTTATTGAAGTGCTCACCTGTCTCTTTGATAAGCATATTTAAGCCTGCCATTGCATACTTCTGGCTTATGTAATATGCAAAATTATGCCAAAACCTAATGCTATTATTTTTCGGTTCAAATCAAATTTGAGAGATTGAATGAACCTACTTATTCTCTCACTTAACACTAAAAACACTTATGCTCAAGGAGATACTGAGATAGTCACTTTAGAATGCTAATCCAAACACCCTATTTATACTAATAAAGTTTTATGAATGTAAATATGGCTACATAGAAAAATTACACCATATAGTTGAAAAAAAAATTACCTATACATCAGCTTGAGTTCTTGCCGCCAGTACATCTTCCATATCAAAGTCAGAGGCATATTCACCCTCGTAGTCGTAGCTCCAAACCTCAAAAAAATTCATACATGCAAAATCAAAACCCTCTAAAGGGTATAAATTTAAAGTCAAATAATTAAAAATTCATTAAAACTTTAAAAAAGATATGATGAGACTTACGATTGGTGGCCAGAGTGAAGACAGCGGCAAAAGGTTCGCCGGAATACCCCACAGATCAAAAAGTTTCAATCTTTTACATGAATCGAATGATCCCGTAGAACGTTTATGAGAGGTGTGGCATCATCAGCGACAGTTCCGGTAGCTACGGGAAAGATTCCGGCAACAGTGACTGAAAACAACTATAGAAGTGGTCACAAAATATAGATCTACAAAAATCTTACAGAAACTTTAACAAAAGAGAAAAAAAGTTCTAAAACTTAAAAAGCTTACAAAACTATATAAGAAAAAATGAATGAATAAATAAATAAATAAATATATAAACTTGAAGAAACCTACATATTCCGGCAACATAACCGCCAACAGCAGCAATTTCCGGCAACACGAGCAGCGACAAGACTTTTTTTCGATGAGACAACTGCTGTAACAGCTTTTTCTGGCCACGGCGGCGACGGCTATAGTGGCGGCTGTAACAAAAGAAGCGAAAATGTTATAAAAACTCGGATCTACAAATAAAATCAACAGATTTGTAAAAAAGATCTTCAAAAATTGATAAATAGTCATAGATTTATTAAAAACCAAAAAAAACCTCATAACTTGGGGTAGATGAGGTCCGGCCGTAGTGAGCATGTTGGTCGTGTTCTAACATGGTTGTTCTGTGTTGGACCTGTTCTATGGCGGCGAAAAGTAATGGGGTGAGATATTGTGGTGGTGAGATCTGGCGGTGGGAGCTTAGGTGGTGAAAGAGATGAGATTGTTTGTGTGTTTTTTGTTAGTTGTCAATGTGTTAATGTACAACTGTGTTGCCACAAATATTTTAACCGTGTATAGGTTTCTCTCTCATTTGACTAATTTCAATATTTCAAGATTTCACTTTTTCAAGTTTGACTGTTTCTCTATTATATGTAGTATAGATTAAACGTCGTAACGTTTGCACTAACAATCTCCCCCTTTTTGATGATGACAAATATGTAAACTGTAATTCATAGTAAAGTGTAGAAGTTACTAGTTTACACTTCCGCTCTCCCCTTTTTGTCGAAGCAAAAAGGTTTTGCCAATGTAGAGGACAACTTGAGAAGATAACTTAAGAAGACAATCTTGAGCATATAGAATGGAAGATGATCCCCGAATCTATTAGACTATCCTGACCCCCATCATTAAATGAATTGAGCGTGCGTCATCCTAGTGAAGCCTTCTCCTACCGCCATGGTTTAACCAACTTCGAACTAAGTACCCAACTACTTCCGAGCTCCCCCTAGCTCAAAGCATCCTTATTGACATTAGCATATCCATGAGATCCCCCTAGCTCATTGCATACTTTTTAACCTATATCAAGGGTTAGTTTCAAGCAACAATGTATGTAGATGCGTCAATGCTTTACATCTGAGTTTGATACTTGCAAATGCTCCCCCTTGGTGTATGCTCAAAACTAGTTTTTGCTACCAAAGAATTGAGCAATGAAGTAATGCTACAAAACAAAGTCAGTAGACAAGTATACATAATAATTATGATATATATAGCAAGATATGCATGACTCAAATATGATTATTCTAAAGCATGGCATGAAAGGGATTGAAACTAAACATATAATAGTTGATTAACACATTATTTTCTAACTTCTTCCAAGATATGTGTCTAGTGTCTAGGTGATATGGGATGAGGATGTTATGAGCCAAAGTTTGACAAGGATGGTGTGAAGTTGGTGGTTCAATTTAGGCTTATGTTGAAGATGTGTGTGGGGAGATAATGAGAGGAATGTTTGCACTTACAATGAGTGAGGAAGGAATTCATTAGANTCTAGTGTCTAGGTGATATGGGATGAGGATGTTATGAGCCAAAGTTTGACAAGGATGGTGTGAAGTTGGTGGTTCAATTTAGGCTTATGTTGAAGATGTGTGTGGGGAGATAATGAGAGGAATGTTTGCACTTACAATGAGTGAGGAAGGAATTCATTAGAATACAAGCATCATTATGAGGGCATCGTCGTTGAGATCGACGAAATTGTAACACCTGGTATTTTTCCTAAAACCTAATCCTAGCCAAACTTCTATTTTTAGAGCCTGAAACGTTTTAAAACTTTAAAGCATGTTAAATTGGATTGAGGAGCGTGAGATATATTAGGAACGAGGATTTATTCCTTGATTTACTCAGCACAACCTAGAAAACTCGAATTTGTTTCATTTGCCAAATTATTTGATTTATTTTGAGTTTGAGAAAAACTCTGAAGTTTATGCTTGATTTTATTGGAAAAACTATTTCGTGAACAATGGCGCAAGTTTCGTAATTTTTCGAGTCCGTTTGCTATGTCATTCGAGTCCCGAACCGTTTTTATGAAAAGTTTACCCTATTGGCGAAACTAGTCCCTTGAGTTTATTTTCAATAAACACCCTCCACTTTATTTAATAACAAACTACCCTAAACCTTCCACCTATAAATACCCCCACTTATTTACTTCACCTCATTTTCTATCACTAAAAACACACACACACAATTTCTTTCTCTCTCTTTCTCTCTCTCTTCCCACGCCGCCGGCAAAACCCCCAAACCCAGAAAATCCGGCCAACTTCCGGCCACCGGAAAATTTTCCGACCACCCACAACTATACCACCTATCCATACTTGTAGATCGGGACATCCCCGACTCATCCCCGCAACCCATTTCACCCCAAACAACACGACGCGCCCCCTAAACCCATTTTTAGGTTCGAATTTCACCACCACACGCCGCCGCCACTTTTTCCGTCGAGTTTTTGGTAACCGAGTCCTTCCCCACCTCATTCTCATCATGTTTCTTTAATAAAAATACATTTAAAACAAAACCCTAATTCCATTTTTTTATTAAATCTGATTTTAATTAAAACCTTTTTATTAATAATGTTTTTAAAAGTGTTTTGGAGGTATAACTCGTGTGGAATCTTGTTTTTGGTTCGTCTTTGTCGCGACTCGGGTGAACTCACCGAGTCAACTTGGTTGACTCGGTGAGGGTTTGTATGTTTTGATGTTTTGGTTGCGTTTGGTAACGAGTGGGAGTATATATTTTGGTAGTTTGGTAGTTTTAGAGGGTCCGTTTGGTTGTTTGATGTCTCGGCAGCCCACGCCACCACCACCGAGCCATGGTGGTGGTGGTGGGAGGTTAATATTTGTTGTTGTTATTAATGTTGGTGACTTTGGTTGTTTGGTTATTTAATTTGGATGAGTTTTGGTTAAGCCGAAGGGATTTGCGAATTGTATTTGGTTGTGGTATATGGGTTAGCCGTTTGGATTGGGTTTAGTAATTGGTATTTTGGGTTGAGGCGAGATATGGGATTGGTTGTGATTATTTTGATGTGGCTTGATTGTGTTTTGTCGGGATTATGTTGGTTATTAGTCTCGGGCATTTGTTATTATTATTACTAATATAAACTTAAACCGTATAACTAATATTAATATTTACTAAACACAACTATTATTATTAATATTTCTATTTTTTTTTTTACAAAACTTATTATTTCTATTATTATTGTTATAAACTAGTTTCAAACGTTTAAACGGTAAACTAATAAAACGGAATAATAAATAAGAAACTTATTATATATATTGTTAACATTGCTTACTTTGAATAATGGACTTGGTATCCGCATTTATGACTTGTGAACTTGTATTGGACGTATTGGATTTGCGGCTATGGTTATTTGGACTTATGGACCCTTTGGTACACGAGACGGTAGGGTACGTTAGGCCCTTAAAGATCTTAACGTACCTGGAACCCGAACTATACGAAATGGTCGATAAACCTGAACAACTAATGGACAACGTGAATGATATATCCAATCATATTAATATCTACACTTATATTATTATTAACGTTATTTGTATTTAAAAGAGTCGATGACTCGGGAAATGCTTTATAAACGGGCAGGTCATGCCGAAATTTACTAAAATTAATTATTATCTTTACTATACTTTATCAAATATAATCTTAATATATTTTGGGAAATGGGTAATACCGAGACTATTAGGAATTGTTGTCTTTATCTATTCGTGTCTTTTATTCTTTTCTGTTCTTCCTTTCTTTTGACGAGTATTCTTCGAGTCTTTGTTGTTTTCTCATATGTTTTAAGGTTCGCCGACTTGTTCTTTTCTATCTTTCTTCCACACGAGACTACTTTTGGAAAATGTTTTCTTTCAAACGCCATCATCTTTTATAAAACTTCATTCAAGCATTAACTATTAAAGTATTCGAGTACTATTGCTGAGTTATGATATTTATATGATTAGGTTGTGCTGAGGATTGTCTGCTGTGAGGCGTATTTGTTTGGTTGACATATATATCTCGTTACCTGCTGTTGTTAAGGTGTGATTCATAGCCCCACTTTTTATCTTTTAAATGTTTATAAACCCATGGGGTGAGATACATGCTTTAAATGTTTTCTGAGCACAAGTATTTTTGGTATGCTTTCCTGATTGGTATGCTTTCCTGACGATGTGCTAAGTAGCTCTGCCTTGCCTATGCAAGACCCTCAGATCATGAACCATTAATCACTTGCGAGTGAACGCGAATATAGGGATATAGCGCTATAGGAATTGACCCTCCCACTCCTTTTGCTAGATAGGCAAATTGTGGTGTACTATATTCGATTTGTCGAGTAAATGGCAAGTGCTCGACCTTGAGGGCATTGTTATACTATGAAATTCCGCGGTTATATTGATATTATGATTGTGGTTAACGTTTGCGTGTCATGAGCTTAGCATCATCAACAATGTTATATGCACAGGGATGCCTCTATACATTGGTTGTTATCTTGATTACCCGATATTAGCATATGTTGCTCATATCTTATGATTAAACCTTGTGCTCAACTTTATATTTTAAACCTATGGATTACACTCAACCTTTGTGTTGACTTTTTAAGCATGTATTTTCAGGTAATGATGTTTAGCTTGGCATGATGATATAATGGGCGTGGAGGAGTGGCATTGGCTGGAGTGGTATTCTGTCACGGCAGCTTAACTACTTTACTACCCTATTTTTACATGTCATTCGTCAAACCTTTTGTGTCTTTTACATTTCCGCTGCTATACTTTGTTTATTTTTCCGCTGCAAACTCTATTTACTTTTCCGCTGCAACTTTTATATAAAGAGTACTTGTACTCTAAATGGTTTATAAATCGAATGATATGTTTTGGTCACATTTCAAACGTCCCGAGTTGTGGTCGTTTACTATAAATGTGCGTGGTTTCTATTTTCGTAATACCCCCAGCACGATAGCTGCCATATTTGAGTTGGGGGTGTTACAGAAATACAAGCTATCCTAGTTTTGTTAGGTATATGAGGATGTAAGAGATTTGGATTTGTCATTGGAGGTGGATATGTTGGTGACAATGAGTGATCTTGAGGTTTGAGGTTAAGAGACATTTTGTGAGTTTGGGGAATCATTAATGGATGATTGGGAATCATGGAATTTCGAGGTATTCGTGGATATGGGAAATGAGGTGGTGATGACTCGTCAACACTTGAAGCTTGGATATCTTCTTTGTGTTCTTCACTTGCTAGAAAGTGGAAAAGATGCATTTCATAATGAAATTCACTTGACTTTCGACGACATAGACAAATATGTTAATGAGTGTACGGATATGACGATTGCCCTTTGTTTCAAAGAGCGACACAAGGGTGAATATAGGTTTATGTATCATGAAAGGTGGTTTGACCTTAATGGATTAGGTTGTAGTGAGGATGAAACACTTGTGAAGATGACTAGGTGTATGATATTGACTCTTGGTTTCATTGAGGGCATGGAAATGGTGTATGACTCGATATTGGTAGAACAAAGGATAACTCAGTTTTTCATTTCACATTGGTGGTTTGAGGTTTGAGTGATGAGATGTTATGAGGAAGATGCTTCTTTGTGAGTTTTTGACAGGGCATGATGTAGGATGGTTCAAAGTATTGCAGAAGAGGAAAAAGCAGTGAACCAGTTCGTGACACCATTACTGGGGACGGTCCTTTAAATCACTGGACGGTTCTTTAAAGATAAGGGACCGCCAATGCACTAAGGGACTGCCATCAGTAAGGTGCAGAGTCTCTTCAGTTTTCTGTTTTTCCCAGATTAGGATTAATCAAATGATTAAGAAATGGTTTAGGTAATAAGGCGGGATTGTGACACTAGACACCCTAAAGGAAGATTATGATCTAGTGTTAGGAGGAATAAGCCTAGTTACCTAAAAATCAAAGATTTAAGCATATAAGTCATTTAAACATGCATCACATAACAATCAAGGATATTAGCATGTAAGACTATATGACATCTAGGAGCTATCATCAAAGGCATACCCAGTCCAACATAGTTTAGGTGCACAAATAACATGTAAGCCATGTAAAGAGATGCATACAAAACATGATTACTATAAAGACAAGTATTAGGTAATACATGTTGACATATAGCACATAAGATCATGTATCATGGACATATATCAAGAATATGGCATTAGAAAAGCTAATTCAAAGCAAGATCTTTCTAATGAACATGCATTTAATAATTAAGCAAGTAGGCATTTAGCATTTAAGGAGGCATGAAGACATTTAATCATATTATACAAGATCATGTTGTTGTTTACACATATTAAACACCTATATGCAAGTAATCCAGGTTTGTCAAGAAGAATCCTAATTACTACTTGTTTAAAGTGCACTTCTAACGGGAGACAAAGATCATCGATGTAAAAAATCTTTTGTCAAATGTAGGAATGGAAATTTTTCAATTTAGAGAATTGATATGAGACTATTACTAGCGGTGCTCAATTACGGCTAAACAAGACCATTTTTACGGGTTTACCACAAACCCAACTTCTCTCCGGAAGCAATTCAACCGTTAGGTCAAATTGAGTTTCTAGTGCAATAGGTTCTCCAGTAGCCATTCTCATATTAGAAGAATTAGAATTCCTATATTTTCCCATTGAAGTTTTCCAAAGATGATATTAGTCGATTCTGCTAATACATGTCCTAATATAACTCAACTATCAATATTTTAAAAGCCGGTTCATGAAAGCGACATGTCTTACACAACATCCTAACAAAGACAAGTGTGGTATTTAAATCACATGTTTGAGATTTATAGGTTGTTTGGTTTCGATGGTGTATTACATATCCTTATAGATGACATCTTTGTTTGTTGAGTTGATATTTTAACAAGTTTTGGTTTCAAGAATACTCCATAGTAAATCTTGAGAAAGAGAGTCTAATAAGAGTTACTTGCCTTGATAGATCTTGTAATCTTTTACTTTGTATTATTGAGAGAAAACATATTGTGTCATTTGACAAACATGCTTATTTAAGAGAATAACCTTTTTACTCTTATGAGTTACTAATGAAAACAAGTATTTTAGTTATAATGTAATTTACAAATTTTACTTGTTTATGTAGTGACACGCGTTGTATAAATTATCCTTTTTAGATACCTGTTATCTTCTTGAAGATTGATGATGTATTATATGTGATATTTTTACTTGACATGTGATTTTGAGTCTTGACTCGTTTATGAGCAAAGGCTACATATGTTGTATGTTTGCTTGTGTTTGGATTTTCGGAAATGACACATTTACAGATTGCGTTGCAATGTAAATTGCTTGAATATTTCGGATGAAACATCCAAGTCGTCAATCCTACTTCGTTGTGTATTTTAAGCACCTTTTAAACATATTAGTTTAATATTTGAAGCACAACCTTTGGACAAGAAGACTCGATATGACATCATCAACACAAGTGTGAGTTATGATCCGATGCATATTCTTTCGTCTTAAGAAGGATGTCGTTATTTTCATACCAATCGTGTGTGCTTGAGTATGTAGGTTCAAGATGACATGTTTTGTTATATCTTGAAGCTAAACAAATAATGACTCCAATTTCATGTCCACACTCAAAATCTTGTCAATTAGATACGATAATGATATCAATCATATTTTGAATAATGAATCGAATATAATACTTGTTGTATGTGTGAGGTTACTAATAATGACATATTAACTTAATGATTCAAGATTGTCATTTATTTTGTGTGTGAAAACTATTTATTATTACATATAGTATGCATAGATTTTGTCATTACATAAGTATAAAAATAAATATCCTAACCATTTTTATACAATACACAACTTATGTAAAAATTGTTTTATGACTACTTGTTTGAAAAAATTAGTGTGTGTTCAAATATATGCAAGGTTTATAAATACATTTTCTTTTTCTTAAATACTAATGTATTTTTATACACCTTTATCTTGATTAGACAACCCATGGTCAACAAAGATAAGTGCATGCAATATTTTAGAAATCATGTTGAAGTTGTGTTACATATTTTATGGTGACATGTTTTTAACACTTTAATCTTCAGAAAGGTAATTGTGTAAGACAATTGTTTTCAACATGATTAACTATCTTAGTCTACTTATCTAAGAGATTTACTAAACCATTATAACATAAGCAAACAATCAAAAGCAAATAATCATTGAGCATATCACACATAACGATATTCGTAGTTGTTTTGCATGTTAGATACAACAACATATACTTGCTCGATTTTGTTTAGAAAATAATTTTCCTCCCAATTCAAGAATTAATTAATATCAAGACAATGAAACCATTTTTAAAAAATTCATTTACTTAAGATGTCCGACTCGAGAGCTATAACAAAAAGCTAGTTTTGCGTTAAACCGTGACATATGGTTTTGACTAGTATGAAGTATTTTGCATTAACGAATTAATTAAGTTTGGAATCAATCCTTTTAAGTATTTTTAAATGAAAGTACATTCAATTACCTTAAAATGGGAGGTGGCACGACTCCTACGGACTTACGGTTGATTTTATATGAATTGTCAAAGTTTGACACTATTCTGGTGGAGGTCCCTTAAATACCGGACGGTCCCTTAGTGATAAAGGACCGCCCAGAGATAAAGGACCGCAACCAGTAAGTAAAAACACATTTTTCATGTAAAAATTCATTTCCTTCAAGCAAGTATACGAAGTGCATTTAACCAACAAAACTAATACGAATTAAGCAACAAAGCACACATTTAGCAACTAAACACTTTTCATATTTAAACCCTCTTAATGAGAAATTCGATACGTGGACCGTACTCTATTTTAAAAACCATTTGTTTTGAAAACTAGAGCGACGAGGCTCTGATCCCAATTGTAGAAACGTAGAGGGGTGGGGGGTGAATACGTTCCTCTTTAAAACTTAAAATGTTTCTGATGTGTGCTATTTTACACATGCTTTTGACCTTAGTTTAAGTGTAGAAAAGACCAAAAACTAACGTGAAACGCCAAAGATATAGTGTTTTTGTGTTTGTGATTGTGCAGGAACGGATATTGCATAAATAGCACAAAAGTCAAACAAAAAGCCTAAAACGAGCACGAGATGTGGAAAAGTGTCTAAAAGCCGAGTCAACGATGAAATTTACTCAAGGAAAGCCCGTGATGACAAAGTNCTTTGAGATACGAGTCAACTTAAATCCTCAAGTTACCGAGTGTTACGTTTTATATTTAAGAACGTTTAATAGTTGTAACAAAGTTTTAGTGTTCTTTTCATGAGATGTAAAGGTTCAAGGGCTAAGTATGCAACATTGTAAAACTAGTGCAAGCTCTTGAACCATAAATAGAGATCACCACCTCATTTGTGAGGTTGGTTAGTTTTAGGAGTAGTTTAGGTGTAGTGTAGATTATTTTTCATGCTTTAGTGTAAGTTTCATTTTCATCTTTAATTCAAGCTTATTTCATGTCTTATCTTTAGCTTATTTGAGTTCTTACAAGCTTTCTTTTACAAGTCTTTAATCTTTACAAGCTTTCCTTTTAATCTTCTCTACAAGCTTTTATCATTTTCTTTGTCAACTTTGCATGTTTTTAGTTTCAAGTGATAAGATATACAAATAAGCTAGGCTTCCAAAAGAAGCTGTGGCTTGTTTGCTTATTTTTGAGGTTATTTTAGTGTCTTTACGTATTTTTATCAAGTTTTATTAAGTCTTATTTACTTTTTAGCTTATTTCTTTTGTCACGTTAAAAATTCCAGAATGTTTTGTTTTTAGTGTTTAGTAGCGAGTTTAGAATTTAGGGTTTAATAGCGAGTTTGTTTTTTTTTTTTATAAATAGCGAGTTTAGTTATTTTTGGTTCCTAGCGAGTATGGATTTTAAACACTAGCGAGTAGGAAAACAAATAAGTTAGCGAGTTATGTTTGTAACTAGTAGTGAGTATGAAATGCAAGAATATACATAGCGAGTAGAAAGTCAACACTTGCATTAGCGAAAATAGAAAGTCAAACTATTGTCTAGCGAGTTTGAAAACTATTGTCTAGCGAGTTTTGAAAATATTGTATAGCGAGTTTGAAAATTATACATAGCGAGTTTTATTTTCTTTTTCCNTTTAATCTTTTACAAGCTTTCCTTTTTTAATCTTCTCTACAACCTTTTATCATTTTTCTTTGTCAACTTTGCATGTTTTTAGTTTCAAGTGATAGATACAAATAAGGCTAGGCGTCCAAAAGAGCTGTGGCTTTTTGCTTTATTTTTGAGGTTTATTTAGTGTTTTACGTATTTACCAAGTTTATTAAGTTTATTACTTTTTTAAGCTTATTTCTTTGTCACGTTAAATTCCAGATGTTTTGTTTTTAGTGTTTAGTACGAGTTTAGAATTTTAGGGTTTTAATAGCGAAAGTTTGTTTTTTTTTTTTTATAAATGCGAGTTTAGTTTATTTTTGGTTCCTAGCGAGGTAGGGATTTTAAACACTAAGCGAGTAGAAAAAAATAAGTTTTAGCGAGGTTATGTTTGTAACTAGTAGTGAGTTATGAAATGCAGAAAAAATATACAATGAGCGAGTTAAAAGTCAACAACTTGCCATTAGCGAAATAGAAAGTACAAACTATTGAAAGAAGTTGAAAGTCAACAGAAATTTGAAAATATTGTATAGCGAGTTTGAAATTAATACATAGCGGAGTTTATAATAATATTCTTCAAGACGAGATTATCCTTCTAATGTCTTTAGCGAGTTTCATTTTTATTTCAGGTAGCGAGTTTAAGTTTTTATTGTTGTCAAGTTTATTTTTGGCCAAGTTTATTTGAAGTCGTGTCTTGGTTTTCTATCTCTTCTTTTTCTTATTTCTTTTTTCGAGCCGAGCTAGGCTTATTAATTTCCCTCATCGTTTATCCGAGTTGAGGTTTTCATTTTTATTAAATCTCAACGTTATGCTGTCGAATTTTCTTAAATCTTTTTAGAGTCGTTTTCCCTTTTTTAAGTCTCGTGTCTTTTGATTTTTTAGTCTTAACTTGTTAATTGCTTTAAACGTTTTACAAGTTTTTTAATTTCTTTATCTCTTTAAGTTTTAATATGGAGTCCGGTGAGTAGTTTTAAAACGTGTTTGCTTAGTGATTCGAATTTGTGAGTTCAGTGAGAGTGTTAAACGTTTGTGATAAGTAATTGAAAGATTGCTTAGACGTGTGAGTTAATTATTCAAAGATGAAACCTTTGAACGATTATTTCACTCGTCTTGAGTTAATATCTTTTCAAAAGATTAATTAACAACTAATCCCGAGAAAGGAAAATAACCCGTTGCAAACTTTTACTTCAAGCTTAACGAACTTATTCGCGTCGCTTTGCAAACACATTGTCTTTTAAATTCATTTACCGTTTTATTTACTTATCGCTTTCATTTACCGCTTTCTTTAGTCATTTTATTCATGCAACTTTACTTGTTTTCTTATTTCATGTCGTTTTACCGCTTTCCTTTACTTTAATTTGTCGTTGTAGTATAAACAAACCAAAACCTCTTTTTAAACCTATTCATAACACATAGCTCACGGTCTTGAGTGACGAGATCCATATTCAACCCTCGTTGGGACAACGAACTCGTGGTTTGAGCTTGTACTTTGCTCCCGCGAACTTCATCAGTTTCGTATCAAATTCCCGATCAAGTGTGACTAAATATGAATAGTCGTTATGTCATTTATAACAAACATATATGTCACTTAATAACAAGTATGCAAGCAATCACATAGACTTAAACATAACATGAGGTTTAAACGTTTTTAGCCAATTTTGATTTCTCTGTGGACGGTCCATTAAATACACCGACGGTCCCTTAAATGTTTGGGGACCGTCCCTGTATAAGGGACTGCCACCAGTGAGCGTGTCCATTTTATCATATTGATTATTCTTATGTTTTATGTTTCTAAGTTAACTAGTTGATATCACAAGCATATACACACCAAGTCACACAAACATAAATGTAATGCAAACATAGAAAGTAAAGAGCAAGGAAGAGAAAACGCAAACCGGACACGATGATTTATAGTCGTTCGGCACGAAGCACCTCTTCATCCTACTCCACTCCCCAAGTACCACACTCGAGAGTTACTTCACTAATAAACACGCTCCCTTTAGGCGGAACAAACCGTACACAAGCTTACACCAAGTTTAACGACACTAAGCGGAATGTCGAGTCCTAATCCTAGCTAGAACCAATCTACCAAAGCCCACATGGCCACACGAACAAGCACTCTTGGCCCACTTAGATCGATACATGATCTAAGCCTTCACACGAACGAGCACTCCCGTTCACTTGAATCTTCACACTAAGACACACTTGGATCTTCACCCAATCCAAGCCTTCACACAAGACACACTTAGATCATCACTCGATCCAAGCCTTCACACACCAACTCAACTAAGTCCTAACTTACATACTAGGACACCACACACCATACAACAATTACATGACCTATTCTAGTTACATGACTTCTTGGATCTACATCACCATCCAAGTTTACACAAATAACCCCATCCTTGACTCACACACAAGTCGGAAATATTACAAGATTTACAAGAACCGATCACCGTAACACTTGTTACATTTGTGTGTGGACACCTATAACATCTCAAGTCTTCATCTATGTCGAGAGTTCTTCTCTTACCCATGAGGTAGAGGAAAAAGAAAATCATAACACTAGTTGGTGTGTGGACTCAATAACACTTCGATTCTTGATGACTTCGAGTGTTTTCTCTTGCACATGATATAGTGGATGACGGGATCACTTATAAACACATACCAAAGAATTTTAGTGATCAAAGATGAAAAAGGAAAGACCAGGAAATTTTTGTGCAAAGAGGATTGGTTTTTCTGATGAAAATGGGTCAGTATTTATAGACTGCAATAGGAACGTCCGACGGTCCCTTAAACCTTGGACGGTCCTTTATCAATAAGGGACCGTCCCATAGATAAGGGACCTCCGCGACAGTTTTTGTCCTTTTGTGGTGAAATGTTACCTGGTGAAATTTTATCTGATTTGGGCGGGAAATGAGGCCGTTTTTCACATTTGAAAATTCAAATTTCAAAGTTATTTTTCTTATTAAAAAATTTCTTTATAAATACAAAATAATTTGTCTAATTTATTTTTGTAAAAATGTTTTGTCACATTTATAAAAATGTGAGGTTTAAGGAGAAAAACGATTTTCTTTGATCACTTAACAAAGTTGGT
The DNA here is from genome assembly GCA_014162995.1 of Artemisia annua. Taxonomy (NCBI): domain Eukaryota; kingdom Viridiplantae; phylum Streptophyta; class Magnoliopsida; order Asterales; family Asteraceae; genus Artemisia; species Artemisia annua. The sequence goes on from LBNU01031743.1 coordinate 403,145, forward strand.
AAAGTGTTTGTTCATACCTGAAGTGATGTCGAGAGACGTTGATGTGTGAACGAGTAACTTGTACACTTTACGTTATGTATTACAAGTTACCCGTTTTTCATCATTAAAACATGAAGACATTGTGTAGATTAAACTTCGTAACGTTTGCACTAACACTTAGTTTGGGGGATTTTGTTATGTGTTAATTCACATACCTTTTCATGGCCAAATACCGACTCAAATAGACTAATAACGCTAACAAATGCCAAATAAATATGTGTTTTTGTGTTCGTGATCGTGCAGGTATGGATATTTCACAAAAGGACAAAAATCAAACGAAAACCGGCAAAACGAGCACGAGAGTGGTAAAGTCAAAGTTGGTGATCCAAAAGTCAATACCGAGCTCAGAATGTCAAAGAAAGTTCTTGAATATTCATAAAGTTTCAAGAATAGTCCCTGATCAAAGTTTGAAGAATTGTTCATTTTCAATCCCTTAAGTTTCATCATTTGTCAAAATTAGTCCCTTGAAAAGACTTTTTGAGAAAAAGACAAAAGATGACAACTCAAGCCCTTGAGGAATTGAAGAATGTTAAATTTGGTCCTTGGATTGAAGTTTGAGAATTTACAGATTTGGTCCTTAAAGTTCGAGAAATTACAACATTAGTCCTTGTTATTTCTAAGCCTTAAATCCTAAATCTAAATAACTAAAGCTTGGTCCAATACATATCCTAAACTTATTAATCCTTTCCTAAACCCACAAGCCCACTTCCATTTATAAAACTCTTACCCGGCCCACATACTATCACCCACGGTTAAAATAAAACAAAAAACAATAAAAAATTTCACTAATGCCCCCCAAATTACCTTTACCCAGAATTCCCCAATTACCATGAACCCTAGCTTTCAACCACTCCCAAATTAACCCAAGTAAAGTTTAATTCACATCAATCACAAATGATTGGAGCTTCTAGAAGCTATCTCACGTGCATCAGAACGTGTCAGAGAGAGGATTGCCATAAGATTGGATAGCATGGACATGTGGCAGCTGACCATTGGATGGAACACATCATTCCTTTGCCTTGGATTCTCATTCTAGAAGGTGTCAGCACATGGCAGAGAATGTGCATGAATGGATACATGTGGCATCATACTATTGGCTCAACCACGTCATATTTTCTGATCCAAGGGTGTTTATTTGATCAAGGAAGCACAAAATTGATCTAAGGGATGTAAGGAGCTCAGAGAAAACACACTTCACTTGGATTGCCAGCTTGGCACTTGAAGACCCCAACCCTCATCTCTCAGCTATATAAGGAGATTGTTTTTACTCATTTTCCAAGTAGAAATTAGGTAGTGTTACTCTGCAGAATTTTACACTCAACTTTGTATTTTCATTCAGCAATTTGTAATCCTTCAATAGTTTAATAAAATTTCAGATTAGTTTTCATTAATACTTGTTTTCTCCTTCATTCTCAGTAGCTTTAGCTTAATAAATAGTTTCAAAAGCTTGTTTTCTTTTATATCTAGCTTCACAGAAGCTAAATTTGGCTTTCCTAAAGAAGTTTAACTCTCATCTGTTCTCAGAATTATAAATAAAAAAAATCAGAAAATATAATAAAAAAATAAAAAAAATTGTGTTGTTAAACTCTTACATCAGCTTGCATACAAGCTCTTTTTCAAAATTTACAAGCTTATCTTAACTTTTTAGTTATTGTGAGCTTATAGATTATGATAATCAGATTTAGAACTCAAAATACACTGCAGTCAACAGAAGTCAAAGTTCATTGTAGATGATGAATCCTGGGTGAAATTGATATGTTAAACAGCAAAATGGAAGTGTTTAGCCTCTCCAAAGATAGGCTACTGTGGAAAAAAAATGTGTTGTTAAACTCTTACATCAGCTTGCATACAAGCTCTTTTTCAAACTTTACAAGCTTATCTTAACTTTTTAGTTATTGTAAGCTTATAGATTAGGATAATCAGATTTAGAACTCAAAATACACTGCAGTCAACAGAAGTCAAATTTCATTGTAGATGATGAATCATGGGTGAAATTGATATGTTAAACAACAAAATGGAAGTGTTTAGCCTATCCAAAGATAGGATACTGTGGAAAATCCTCTGTTCATGCTGAGGGTGTTTCTGTAAGTTCTTCATTTCAATTTTCAAGATTCTCAATGGCATTTTACGAGTATTTGGCATTAGATCTGTTATATTAGGAGTTTTACTATTACATTAGTTTGATTTGATTATGTTTGAGTTTATTTGATTGATTTTAGTCATGATATAGCTAGTATGTTCATTGTTCATCAATTGTTCATACATTTCTGTGAGAGTTAGCAAAACTGTGATTCTAAGTGATTGAAGGATTTGTTGTTGATTGTTGTTATTCTGTGCTCTATTATAGATTTGTGACTACGTGTGATCACTGGATTGTGAGTTTGTGGTTAGAATCTGTGAAACTTAGTGTAATCAGTTAGTA
>LBNU01031745.1:0-26948 GCA_014162995.1 Artemisia annua
ATATATATATATATATATATATATATATATATATATATATATATATATATATATATATATATATATATATATATATATATATATATATATATATATATATATATATATATATATATATATATATATATATATATATATATATATATATATATATATATATATATATATATATGTGTATATATATATATATATATATATATATATATATATATATATATATATATATATATATATATATATATATATATATATACATATATATATATAACACATTTAAGTTCATATATTTGGGCATACCTGGGGCTTATATGGTATCAGAGCCATGAAAAGAGGGAAGTATATGTGTTTAGAGTTATTCAACATATAATTTAATCAATATATTTAATTTCTTTAAAAGAAACAATAAAAATACTGTTAAAAACAGTACTATTGAGGAATATGAAATTCCTAGAAATTTAGACCTTTTAAATAAATGGAGAATTCCTAGAGTCCAACCTAAAGTTTTATATGAACTAGGAGGAACATTTGAAGAATTAGGTTTCGTTCAGTCAGTAAAAACTACTGAGGAAACTATAACACTTGATAATAATGAAATGATTTTAAAATTATTAAATGAAAGAGATATTAAAAAATATCGTGAAAATTTTAATTATTTACATATTGGTTTAGTGCAAATTGCTTTTAAACCTTTAACTTTGCAAGGGTTGCCTGAAAGTTTTATAGCAGTTTTACGAGATGGTCGTAACAGAAATTGGCAACAATCTTTAGTTGGAATTATACAATCAAGTTTGGCTCATGGTCCAGTCTATTTTAATGTATATCCTAATTTACAATTATCTTTATCTGATGTTAATATACTTGATACTTTAACTTTAAATATTAAACACATGGGTATAATTATATGCCTGGTTAAGAATTAATATATATATGTTATAGAATTTATTTTAAACCACTTATGACAATGAATCCTAAATGTAAAAGATTTAGTAAATATAATGAAACTATTTTAATAGAAAGTAATTTAGATATGTCAAAAATATCTACTAGGAAAACAATAAAATGGGATGAGATTGAATTCCCAGAAAATTGGATATTGGAAGGAGCTATACCTCCTCAACCAAAAATCAATAGTAATCTTACTAATATAATTCAAACTTCTGATGGAATAGTTAAGATAGAATTTGAAGAAGATAACTCATTAATAAAAATAAGTAGATCTAATAGGTCAACATACTCTAATAATTTAGATTATAAAGTTGAAATACCATCCAGGGCATCTACTTCTCAAATAAGAGAAGAAGTTTTCCCTCAAAAAATTGAAAATTTAACGATTAGAAATAATATAGTTCAAGGTAGGTATAATGATGAGGATAATATTACTCCTTCTGAAATGAACTTTTCTCTTTAATGGATAGTACAGAAAAAATTGATTTTTCTCCAGGCTCATCTATAAGAGCTTAATTTCAGAAGAATTTAAATTATCTAAATGGAACCCATTTAGAAAATGGTTTTTTACAAATCTTTCATATACAGAATTTATAAAGAATTAAAGATACAAGAAGAATTTTACGATCATTTGTCAAAAGTAAATAAAATTATTTATTTCATTCCTTGGTTTATTCATAATTACGTTATAAATTATGTTTCAGTTTTAGAAAGAGATTATAAACTTGTTACTGATCAAGTATCAAAAAGTATTTTTCCACCTCAACAACCTTTTCAAATGCAAAAAGAAAATGTAAATTTACATTTTGCAGCATATCAAAAATTATTTGAAAATGATACTTTGTCAATAACGACAGGTCATGTTTATCAAATTTTACAACAACAATATTTTACAAATATTTATTTAGTTGTTTTAGGAGAACAAATTTTCTCAATACATAAAAGAGTAGAAACTCTTATTTCTCAAATAAATGAATTGAAAAACAAAAAAAAAACATAACTGAAGAAAACAATGTGGTGGTTGATTCTCAAGCAACTGCAAGCATTCAACCACCTCCAGAAATCAAAGATTTTAAATTAAAATCTACATCAGAATTAGAAAAAATAATAGAAAATCAGTTTAAAATTTTAAAATTGAATGCTATTGATGATGAAGACACTATGTCTGATGAAGAGTATAGAAATAAAATTAATGATGAAATTAATAAAACGGAAAGATATGATAATAAATATGCTAATAAACCTCCTCAAAGATTATATTACTCTCCAAGACCAACCCCACAAGATGTTTTACATGAAGAGCAAGAATATATTCTTAATAATAGTTATAGTGGGAAAAATATTTATGAATGGAATACAGATGGATATACAGAAAGGCAAATCTATAATTTAGTACATCGTATGATGATGTATTGTACGATTGCAAAAAATAATGGCAACGATGATAAAACTGTAGCCAATATGATAGTGGCTAGTTTTACAGGTCAATTAAATGGATGGTGGGATAATTATCTCACTATAGGAAATCAAAGAGAGATCATTAATACTATAAAAACAGAAAATGGTTTTGTAATGACTAATGCGGTTTATACATTAATTGTAAATATAATTGAACATTTTACAGGAAGATGATCTGATAATTATTAGAACTCTTTTAAATGGGTTAAAATGCCCAACTTTAACTTCTTTCAGATGGTACAAGGATACTTTCCTTAGTAGAGTTATGGAGCTCCCTGACTCTAATAGTACCCATTGGAAATCCAAATTTATTGATGGATTACCAAATCTATTTGCTGAAAGAGTTAGAAAAACTCTTGGAAAGAATGAAGTAACTATCAATTATGACAAATTTACTTATGGCAAGTTAATAGGAACTTGTATCCAAGAAGGATTAGCTTTATGTAATGAAATAAAGCTAAACCAACAAATTAAAAAACAAAATTTGAATGAAAGAAAATAATTGGGTCAATTTTGTGATCAATTTGGAATGAAATGTTCAACTATTAAGAATACAAAGATTCCTATAGAAGACTTGGTCACCTAATTGATGTAATAGCATTTAAGTTAGCTCGTAGTTAGTTAATTAGTTAGTTAGATATTAGTTTAGTCTAAGTAACTTCGTGGAAGAAGGACGGGTCTTTACCCACTGTATGCCTGATCCACAGCCCGGGTGTGGGCGTTTTTAGATTTCTTTGTAGCTTAGTATAAATACCCCTCTCCACATGTGGAGAGGGTTGGACCTTCATTCACTTAATCTAACCTTTCTAGTTTTCTCTCATCCTCCCAAGGTTCCCATTTTTCTTTCTTTCTCATCTAATCCACACGCCACATACCACCTAGTACTTCATGTTTGTGACTTGATTATTATCGTTCAAATGGTATCAAGAGCCAAGGTTTCATCTTAGGGCGTTGGTGAATCATATTGGGTGTGGTTTTTGTGTTGGTTTGTGTATTAGAAGAGTTTTTCTTTAATACATCTTGGTTTGATTTATCTAGTGTTAGTTGACATGTTAGAGGTGTACTTTTATGATCATTAGTGTTAGTGTTACATTATTTCTCAGTTGGTTTTGCCATATCATACGTATTTTTGAAGATTGGATTGAGTTTGGGTTGTTTTTCTTAACTACGGTTACCTCTACTGTTTTATTGCTTGGTTGCGGTTTGCTACTAGCTCCTGTGGTTAGTTTGTCTGCGAGTACTATTTTGGGAATACAAACAAATCGCAAGGAAAGTGACAGTTTTGGACTATTGTCAACTGCGACTAGCTCCTGCGGTTAGGTGGTCTGCGGTTGGTATATGTGGCTAGTTGACTGCGTTTAGCTTCTGCGGTTTAGTGGTCTGTGTTTTAGTTTCTATGGTTTGCTACTTGCTGTGGTTAGTGACTTGCGTGTAACCCATCTTGTGGTTTGTGTACTCTGCGGTTAACTCACCTTGTGATTACCTTTCTCTGTGGTTACCTACCTTGCGGTTACCTTCCACTGCGATTTGCTCACCTTGCGTTTAACTCCTACTGTGATTTGTGCATATTGTTGCGACTTTCTCAAATTATTTGGCAAGTTACTAAGTGATGAGATTCATGTGATTGGGTAATCATTTTGCAATTCGTGAATTGTTGTAACCTTAGTAGTTTCAATTGATCTAATTGTGATCTGACGTTGTGAGTGAATCCTTACAACTTGACCAATCTCAATTGGATATATTGCAACTTGACTTGTCACAACTTAACACTTGATGCAAGCTGTGACTCATCTGGTATCTCTCTATTAGTATAATCCGCTGAATATATCTTCCGGTTTCTTTTTTTGACTTTAGTAAAATCCCTAGAAAGAATCATTTCTCGGTTTAAGTCACTAAAGCTGTAAAATCCCGTTTGAAGACTTTGAGATGTCGACAGTATCAGATGACATTCAAGCTGCTGGGTCCGACACCCGACCTCCGATGCTAGACAGGACAGATTATGAATCATGGGCACAAAGAATCAGATTGTACTACTTGGGTAAAGAAAATGGTGAGAACATTCTACGATCTATCGATGAAGGTCCTATGCAGATGGGTACAACCAGAGATGCTATCTCCACAGCTGAGGATGGCTCTGTTGTTCAGGGAATTGATAGACGACGCACTTACAATGATCTCACTGATGTTGAAAAGAAGCGCTATGATGCTGACATTCGTGCCTCCAACATAGTAATACAAGGGTTACCCAAAGATGTGTACAAGCTAATCAATTTCAACACTGATGCCAAAGCGGTGTGGGACAATGTCAAAATGCTTCTGTCTGGCTCAGAGCTGACCAAAGAAGACCGTGAATCTCAATTATATGATGAATTTGAGCATTTCAAAATGAATCCTAGTGAAAACATTACCGATTACTATGTCAAATTTCACAAGCTGGTTAATGACATGAGAATGATTAGAATGACAATGCCAAACATTCAACTCAACTCTAAGTTTGTGAACAACATGTCACCTGAGTGGGATCGTTTTGTCACTACTGTCAATCTCAACAAAGGGTTGAGAAATACGAACTATGAGCAATTGTTTGCTTATTTGCAACAACATGAGAAGCATGCTGCTTATGATCGTCAACTGAGAGAGAAGCTCAATCCTACGGTTACCAATGATTCACTTGCTTTCATGAGTAGCATGGTGCCAACTAATCAACCTGTGTCATCAATGGATCACTCATCGCTACAGTCATCGGCTGCCATCAATACCCACCTCGATTCAGGATACTCTCATACCGACAAGATGATTGACAATCTTTCCAATCAAGTGTCTCTGCTAGTTCAACATTTCAGGGTTGCACTCCCATCTTCCAACAATCAACTTAGAACTTCTTCCAATCCACGTAATCAGGCTATTGTGGAAGATGGAAAAGTTATGGTGCAAAACGTTCAGGGAAGACAGAATATAAATCAAAGGAATGCTGTGAGGGGTAACTTTCAGAACAGAGGTGCAAATGTGAATCAGGGACAAGGAAGGCAACCAAAATGTTACAATTGTGGGGGTTTAGGTCACCTTGCCAGAAACTGCACTCAACAAAAAGTCCTCAAAACTCAGATTAATTTAAGGACAAAATGTTGCTCATGCAAGCTCAAGAGAATGGAGTGGTACTTAATGAGGATGAATTGGCATTTCTTGCTGGGGATGATGGAAAGACATTCGATGATGAAGTGGATGAACAGCCAGTCCAGGATTTAGCTCTTAATGATCCAAACATCTTCCAAGCAGAAGATTGTGATGCTTTCGACTCAGATGTTGATGACGAACCCACTGCTCAGACAATCTTCATGGCTAATTTATCATCTGTTGCCTCACCTACACAACAATCTGATCGATCCAAATCATCCATCATATCTGAGGTACTAAAATTATATGATAAATGCGCTGTTAATGATGAACAAAAGACCTTCTATGATATACGACGAAATAATGTTTGTGATTCAAATGAGGCTGAATTGGAAACCATCAAAGTGTTCCCAACTGAGCAACATTCAGATCACGACAGTAATTCTGACGTATCTTGTGGAAAGTCTTCTGTTGTGTGTGATCATGATGTGATGCATGAGCAAATGATATGTAACGATGTACGACAAACAAACTTTGCTGAATTAGATACTGCAAGTTTGGGGAATAGCAATATTGTCCCATATGAACAATATGTGAAGCACAACGTTGATTCTGTTGTACCAAGTGATATATCCTCTGCTGAACAAAGTGCTAAATATGAGCTTACAGAACGCGAACAAAAAATGGAATTGCAAATGCATGCCTACATCACTGAACAAAATTTGAAGGAAATGGCCTTTAAACAAGAGATTAAATCTTTTCAAAATCAACTTGAACGTGCTTTTAAGGAAAAACAGGAAATTCAGGATAGTGTAAATCTCCTAAAAAGTGAATTTCAATAAAAGGAAACTAAACTGTTAAACGAATTTTCCAACCTTAAGCAATTGAAAAACAAGCTTGAAAACAAGTTATATGTTCTTGGCCAAACACCTTAAACAGCTCAAATGGTGGAAAAGCACATGAAACTACGGGATAAGCATAGTGATAAGGATTTAGGGTTGCCTAAAACAAATTTTCTTAAGAGCGTTAGAGACTCTCAACCTGCCCTCTATGATGCTAAGGTTATGCTTACTCCCAATCATGATCCCCCATATAGTTCATCCGAAAAAGAATTGGATGAACTTGATTCTGCCAATAGAGAGAGATTTGATAAAAAAAATGAAGGACCCAAAGTGCATCAAACACAGAGTCATTGTTAAGCCCCATGATTATTATGAACAAAACTGAGTGACTGTTTTTGCACCTCAAACTAAGTTAACACCAATACAGGTATTTTGGCCCTTAGACATTGAGAAAATAAAAGCTGAGGAAATTAAGGCCAAGACATCCCTAAAGTTAGCTGCCCCAACGGTGTATCCCCCCAATACACCGATGCACTTAGTTCAGTTGTCACTTCCCACGCAATGTAAAAATCTTATTAGCATTTATGTCCTGTGTCAAATGTTTAATGATTTTGAAAAAACATGCAAAAAGAGAATCACACCAACGGGAATCACTGAGGGTGAACGGGGATTTGAGTTAACCAAAGAGTGTTACTTAACTGAAGTCATCCCATTTTTTAAACAAATCAAAGAACATTTTGAACGTTTACGACAATCCCTTGATGGTGAGCTTAAAGAAATGAAAGAAGTGTTTAAAGATGTGGAAAACGAGTGTAAACAAAAAGCAATAGATCTTCAGCACAGTGAAATTACCAGAAAAAATATTCTCATCATGAATGATAACTTGATTGCTAAATGTATTACACAAGATGTGTTTTACACTGCTACAGATTCTTCTCTTAATGCTTGTCAATTTCATGAAATGTCTATTGCTTTGAATAACCTTCACAATCGTGTTGTTGAGCTTGAGGGGGAGAATGTGAAATTGCTTGAAAAAATTCAAAATGATGATCATGACAACATGGTCAAGCATCTTTCTAAACTAGAAGTTGATAATCTTAATTTACAATTAAAATATCAACATTTAGAAGAAAAAATGAAAATATCAAAGGCCAAGACATCTTCTGATGCTCCGGAATTTGATGCATATTTTGAATTAGCAAAAAGGGATGGAAAAATTCAAGCTCACACGAACACGATCAGGTTATTGAGGGCTCAAATTGCCCAATTGAAGTCTCCCATGAATGCTGTGATCAACTCCCATAAACCAATGTCTGCAGATTCTCATAATTTTCAACTTCAAAACACAATCAACTTACTTAAACATGAAAATGATTGTTTTCAAGCTGAAAATTCTAAAGTTAAACAACATTACAAAGAGTTATATGATTCTATCAAGATCACTCGTGATAAAACCAATGAAAAAATAACTTCTTTGCTTAATGAAATTGAGAATCTAAAGACAAAAGTGAAAGGGAAAATGCCGTTGAATGTAAGTGACAATATCAAGTCTGTGGTTTGTAATTGTAAAAAATATGCATGTAAGGCTGTTTTTAATCCTCTTCCCCTTAAGAACAATGAGCTAGTCCATAGTGATTATCTTAGACATCTTAAGAACTGCCTTGACTTGACCCGTGAAACCATAAAAGAGGAAAGAATGGTAAGACCATCTGATAACACCCTATCGGATGTTTGCTTTCTTACCAAGCGGTCACAAGAGTTGTTAGAATATGCCATAGGTACATGTCCCAAGATTCCCAACATGCGTGATAAAATTGGCACATCCTCATCTAGGAATTTGAAAAAGCATGCTACTTTTGATAAACCCTTGGCTAGTTCGGTGCATAGCACATCAACACCAAAAAACCAAACAACTGTGCAACAATCTAATGTTCCCATCGTCAATTCTACAGGAGTAATCAATGTCACTAAAGCTAGCAGGTCAAAGCCTAAAGGCAATACAAGGAATGATAGGACTTCGCCTGCTAAGAGTGATCAAGGGAAGAAAGTAGAAGACCACCTTAGGAACAATAAGATTGATTTGAATGAAAAGAATCGTGTTGGTTCTAGTATTTGCGTTAAGCGTACAGTAATTAATTCGAATTCTAATGCGACTTGTAAGACTTGTAATGGATGTTTAATTTCAGGTAATCATGATGAATGTGTTGTGTCATTTTTGCAATCATCTTATAAATCCCCTGTTAAATCTGCTAAGGATAACAATACTTGGAAAGCTACAGGAAAAGTTTTTAACAGTGTAGGATATCAGTGGAAACCTACTGGAAGAAAATTCACTCTAGGAAACCAGTGCCCATTGACTTACATACCCGACCCTAAGTCGTTAGAGGTTAAGAGATGGAAGGCTACTGGTAGAAGATTTCCTTTAGTGACCCAATGCCTTGATAGTAAGACAACAGTTTCCACTGGTATCGGTTCATCTGTAAGAACCAATGATAATACTGATCCTGTATCTCTTAAGTATGCATGTGCTAACCTATTGGATCCCAATTACACTTGGGAATCCATGTTTTTCAGTTATCCATATCTGTCTGGTTTCAAATGCAGGTCGTACAAATCGTCCTGTGGTATTTGGACTCAGGCTGCTCTAAACATATGACTGGGGATCGCTCTCGGCTCAGAAATTTCGTGAAAAAGTTTATCGGGACAGTTAGATTCGGTAACGACCACTTTGGAGCTATTATGGGGTATGGTGATTATGTGTTTGGTGATAGCGTGATTTCAAGAGTTTACTATGTGGAAGGACTTGGGCACAACTTATTCTCTGTTGGACAATTCTGTGATTCTGATCTCGAAGTGGCCTTCAGAAAACACACATGTTTCGTTAGAGAATTGGACGGAGTTGATCTCCTTAAAGGAAGTCGTGGTACAAATTTGTATACCATCTCTATTGAAGACATGATGCGGTCCTCTCCCATTTGCTTACTTTCTAAGGCCTCAAAAAGCAAATCATGGTTATGGCATCGGCGTTTGAACCACTTGAACTTCGGCACCATAAACGAGCTCTCTCGCAAAGATCTTGTTCGAGGCATGCCCAGACTGAAGTATGAAAAGGATCATCTCTGCTCATCATGTCAATTGGGTAAAAGCAAGAAACAAACTCATAAACCAAAACCCACCAACTCCAACACCGAAGTACTCCATACCCTTCACATGGATCTGTGTGGACCCATGAGAGTGCAAAGCTTCAATGGGAAAAGATATATTCTTGTTATTGTGGATGACTATTCAAGATTCACATGGGTGAAGTTTTTAAGATCCAAGGATGAAACTCCCGATATTATCATCAAAATCATCAAGCAGTTGCAAGTAAGGCTCAACAAAACTGTTAGAATCATCCGCACAGACAATGGAACTGAGTTTGTTAACCAACAACTCACCAAATTCTACGAAAATGTCGGCATCAGTCATCAGAAGAGTATTCCTCGAACTCCTCAACAAAATGGAGTCGTTGAAAGAAGGAATCGCACACTAGTTGAAGCGGCTCGCACTATGCTGATATTTTCAAAAACACCAATGTTTCTATGGGCTGAAGCCATTGCTACTGCTTGTTACACTCAAAATCGGTCATTAATTCATCCTCTCCACAACAAGACACCGTATGAGCTGGTGCATCTCAAAAAGCCTGATCTCTCCTTTCTTCGTGTATTTGGTGCCCTGTGCTACCCAACTAACGACAGTGAAGACTTAGGGAAGCTTAAAGCTAAAGCTGATATTGGGGTATTCGTCGGTTATGCAGCAGATCGAAAAGGGTACCGAATCTACAACAAAAGAACCCGACAAATCATGGAAACAATCCATGTCACGTTTGATGAGCTGACAGAGCATACGGCTTCAGGACACACCAGTTCTGGACCCTCACAAAATCTTTTATCTCCTGGACCAATAAGTTCGGGACTTGTACAGAACTCCAATCATGTCACTCCTTATGTTCCTCCCACGAGTGAAGACTTGAAAAAGTTATTTGATCCCATGTTTGATGAGTACTTTGAGTCACAGCCACCTCATGAACCGGTACAGCCAGCTGTTGAACCTAATATTATGGCTGTGAATGCACCTCATGATACAAATGGTCCTTCAGTCTCCATCTCTCTTGATCCGGAGGCACCAGAATGTAGCAACAATCAAATTGAATCAAATATACAATCGTCTTCTGAACATCAAGGAGTTACTTCTGATAACACATGGGAAGTCAATCCTTTTGCATCACCTGAGGAAGAACCATTTGAAAATGTTTTTGCACCTGAATCCTCCAATGAAGCATCTTCCTTAGAAAACTCAAACAATGCAATATCAGTTCACTATCCTCAACTCATGAACATCTTAGAAAATGGACAAATGATCACCCTATTGACAACATCATAGGAAACCCCTCAAGACCTGTATCCACCAGACAACAACTTGCCACTGATGCCTTGTGGTGTTTCTTCAACTCAGTCTTATCTAAAGTCGAGCCCAAAGACTTCAAAGACGCCCTTACCAAGGTGTCTTGGTTCACCGCAATGCAAGAAGAAATCCATGAGTTTGATCGTCTTGATGTATGGGAATTAATACCACCACCTAATTGTGCGATGATCATTTCTCTCAAATGGATTTTCAAAGTTAAGCTTGATGAGCATGGGGATGTGTTGATAAATAAGGCTCGTTTAGTTGCAAAAGGATACAGTCAACAAGAGGGCATTGACTTTGAAGAATCATTTACACCAGTCGCTCGTATCGAGGCCATTAGAATCTTTCTTGCCAATGCTGCCAGCAGTAACATGATTGTTTATCAAATAGATGTTAAGACTGCCTTCTTGAACGGGGACTTAAAAGAGGTGATTTGTGTTTCTCAACCTGAAGGATTTGTGGACCCAGAAAGACCAAATCATGTATATCGCTTAAAGAAGGCACTCTATGGTCTCAAACAGGCTCCTAGAGCGTGGTACGACACACTTTCCAAGTTTCTTCTTGCAAATCGATTTACCAAGGGTGTAGTTGATCCTACCTTGTTCACTAGAAAGACTGGGAACAACCTCCTTCACGTTCAAATCTATGTTGATGATATCATCTTCGCATCGTCTGATTCCAAGGAATGTGATCGCTTTGCTACAGAAATGAGTTCCCGGTTTCAAATGTCTATGATGGGACAAATGTCTTTCTTCTTGGGGTTACAAGTTTCACAAAACCCGAGAGGCATCTTTATTAATCAAGCCAAGTATGCTAGTGACATCCTCAAGAAGTTTGGCTTTGGTTCAAGTGACATCGTTGATACACCCATGGTGGAAAGATCCAAACTCGATGACGACTCAGCTGGTGTAACTGTTGATCAAACCAAATACATAAGCATGATTGGATCTCTCATGTACCTCACAGCAAGTAGGCCATACCTTCTTTTTGCCGTATGCATGTGCGCCAGATATCAATCCAAGCCCACCAAAAAGCACTTGGAAGCTGTCAAGAGAATCTTCAGATATCTCCAAGGGACAATCCACATGGGTCACTCGTACCCTAAAGACAATGCAATGGCTCTCACGGCCTACTCAGATGCTGATCATGCAGGGTGTCAAGACACTCGCAAAAGTACTTCCGGAGGTGCTCAATTCTTGGGTGAGAAACTTGTCAGCTGGTCATCCAAAAAGCAGATGTGCACCTCAATATCATCCACAAAAGCGGAATATATAGCCATGTCCTCGTGTTGTGCTCAAATTTTATGGATGAGATCACAATTATCAGATTATGGGTATGATTTCAATAAAATCCCAATGTATTGTGATAACAAAAGTGCCATCGCCCTATGCTGCAACAATGTCCAGCACTCAAGAGCCAAGCATATAGACATTCGTTATCACTTCATCAGAGAACAAGTGGAGAAAGGGATAGTGGAACTCTACTTTGTAAGAACGGAGTTTCAGCTGGCTGACATATTCACAAAGGCTCTTTCTCGGGAAAGATTTCAGTTTATCCTCCCACGACTTGGAATGAAGAGCCTCACTCCAGAAACTCTTAAGGCTCTCCAAGAAGAAAATGATGATTGAAGGATTGGCTTCACATATCCTTTGTACATAAAACATATCAAAAAGAATATAGAAAAATATAAAACTTATAAAATCCATAAAAAAAAAATCATAAAAATCCAAAAATATTCTTCTCTCGACATGTCTCTTGTGTAATCAATATTATGTACGTTTCTAGGAATGTCATTCAATAATGACACGGATTCTTACATATGCTTGAGCAAGAGTTTTTCGGTTTCAAATAAAGTCTTCTAAAACATATCGTTTCTCAAAACATTCTTATATGGCTTGTAGTCATTTCAGGCTACAACCTGGACTTCAAAATTATGGCTTGCTATTACTTCAGATAGCAACCCGTTTTTCAAAATGGGGAAAACACGTCGCCAAAAAGATGGTTGTTCCGTTCACCCGGGCATGGATTACTTTATATCCATTTTTCCTCGATCTAATGTACGCTTCAGTGCATTATTTCTTGATAAAGAAGAGAAATCTTCTTTTTATCGCCAAATACTTTCCCTTCTATGATTTTTCCGGAAAGTATTTGTGCAAAACTTGGTGGTACCATGAAATTTTGATTGAAAATCAAATTGAACTCAACATTTTGATAAATTTTTTTTTACTCAATCAATGACATCATTCACTTAAGCTTTAACATCCGTCATTGATTGAGGGGGAGAGTGATTTCTCAAAATTTTATGTATCATCAAAAACTCTCCACACTTTGTACAAAAAACCTTAAACCTTGCAACAAAACAATTTGTGATGGTTATGTGTCAGAATGGGAATATTTTCAAAGAGGCTCCCACATATGTGCTAAACTCTTTCGAATATCGATGCACATATTGAGGGGGAGCAAAAGGCGTTTGTGGAAGTAATACCAAAGACCGACCATTTATCTTTATGCATGGAGTTATAAGGATGGTTAAGGTTAGGTATGAGTTCCCATGATCCACCAGAATCAGAAGGATCTTCCCAGGGACAATCCATAGATAGATTAGAAGTCCTTAGGAATGATTGAAAAAAGGAGTAAAGTGAGAAAGGGAAGAGTGCGGACTGAGATAGAGCTAGGACTGGAACAAACCCAACAAGGTTCTAGTGGTGAAGTCTCGGTAAGCACTGAAGGGGTTGAAGAATTAAAAAGAAATGAAATGAGAAAGGGTGAAAAGAAATAGCCCTCCATATATTCAACCTTAGGTCAGAAACCGGGTTCAATTCATAATCTACTGGTGATTACTAAGGTAACACTGGTATTGAAGACAAGACGTCATGGACCCAGTGAAGCACTGCACTAAACTTCCCAACCATTCAAGTTCTCTTAAAAGAACTTGTTTCATTCTCACGGGGAACCCTGTGTAATGTATCAACCGCTCATTGCGAGCTATGTTGATACCTTAAACAGGAGATGCCTTCCCAGTCTCCAGGAGCGGATCAAAACGCCCTATTGAGTCTAGAGCCAAGAGATCATCCATAAATCTCGATAGGACACACTTCCAAATATGCTTATTGTTTCACACAATGTGGAAAATAAGATAAAATATTTAGAGTCCTACGCATTATCCTTGTGGTATTGCCAGAACATCCGAGTGATATCAAAATATTCACAATGAAGATGGAAATCCTTCTAGAGCGAACATCTTTCAAGCTCTTGGTAGGTGACATGTGAGATCCATCTTGGATCAATGATCAAGCGACAACTGGAAAGCAACAATGGTGCGACTCAACATTGAATCAAACTTGTTCTAGGATATGGATTGACGGATACTTTTGCAAAAACCTTTTAGTGTGCTCACAGACTAATTTTCGAGCACATTGATTGTGTACAATATTTCAAACAAAAGTATTTTTTATGGAAATGTGATTCAAAGCTTAAAACTCTCGTCGTGTTTCAAAATGTTTATCATATGACACGCGAGTGATTTCTATAAATCAATTTCTCATCAATCCGTGAATATTTATTCACCGATTCACTCTATCGTGCTGTCTGCTTTGAGACGTTCCGGTATGAGAACATGCTATGTATGAAGATTCCGAAGTGGATTCTTTGGAAAATTCATTACTACAAGCTGGAAATTCCTGTCAAGGAGAGTCTTCTTTAAAAGAGACTCTACCTGATCACAGGTCGGTTTTCACAAAACCGGAGGGTAGTCTGTCCTCGCAGAACGAATGACAAAGCCATATTCGTTCTATATCTTTATTGCTAACTGTTTTATTTTAGGGACACATATAAAGATGGCGTTGATGGCTCGTATTTCCAGCTGAATCGGGCCAATCCATACCTCATGCTCACACATCCTCCTCACTATCAATGACGATGGGAGACTTGCTACAACAAATGTTGAGAGACTACCGACAACGTTTTCGCAACTCTGATGAAAAAGTCTCCTGATCCACAACTCTTATGTTAAGTCTCCTGATCCAGTAGGGTGTGAGCATGATGGTCCTTAAGTCACTACATCACATGAAGGCGTTACTACAATGGATGAGCTTGGAGATTTACTGTGGCTGATGATCTCAAAAAAGCTCAAAGATCACTCATCTCAAAGGAATCCAAAATCACAAGTTCATTTGCTTAAAGTACAAAGTGTGCAGAAAAGTGAAGAATCAAAACCTACGAGCTACACAGACTTATGAATGTTTAAAGATCAAAGAGCTTAATTTCCAAGGTGACCTCGCTTAGGGGGAGATTGTTAGGAATACAAAGATTCCTATAGAAGACTTGGTCACCTAATTGATGTAATAGCATTTAAGTACGTAGTTAGTTTATTAGTTAGTTTGATATTAGTTTAGTCTAAGTAACTTCGTGGAAGAAGGACGGGTCTTTACCCACTGTATGCCTGATCCACAGCCCGGGTGTGGGCGTTTTTAGATTTCTTTGTAGCTTAGTATAAATACCCCTCTCCACATGTGGAGAGGGTTGGACCTTCATTCACTTAATCTGACCTTTCTAGTTTTCTCTCATCCTCCCAAGGTTCCCACTTTTCTTTCTTTCTCATCTAATCCACACGCCACATACCACCTAGTACTTCATGTTTGTGACTTGATTATTATCCTTCATCAACTTCATATGATAAAAAAGTTTATAAACCTTCAAAGAAAAGAAATTATTCTGAACATAAGAAAACCTCCAGGTTCAAAAACCGTGAAGAAAAAAGGTCTAAAAGACAACAATTTAGAAATGACAACAAACCAATAACATGTTATAAATGTGGAAAAATTGGTCATTTTGCAAATAAATGCAGAGTCAAGAAAAAGATTAATAATCTTAATTTAGATGAAGAAATCAAAGATGGGCTAAAGAAAATTCTTTTAAATTCAGAGTCAGAAACTGATTATTCTTCTGATAATCGTATCTGAGTAAGAAATAGACTGTAATTGTTTAAAAGAAGAAGATTTTATATCAGAAGAAGAAAATTTTGATAAAAATGAAAACCTTGAAATGGATATTTATAAAATCCAATCTCCATTGAAGATTTAAAAATAAATGTTTTGAATAATGAAACATTAGATCTTTTAAAATTAATAGAAGATGAAGACATAAGAACTAAAATAATTAATCAATTTTGTAAATCGGATGTTGGGTCGAGCAAAAATATTGTGGACTCAACTCATGATCATACTCCCTATTCTATGATAGAAGTAAATAAAATACTTCAAGAAAGGCAAAAAGTTGATAATCCTATTACTACTAAAAATTTAATACAAGAAATCAGTAATTTAAAAGAAGAAATTAATATCTTAAAAAAACAGTAATAAAAATTTAGATAATAGAATATCTAAGTTGGAAAAGGGTAAATTACGAGGAAATTATTCCTGATAATGAAAAAACTTTTCTTCAAACATTAGAAATGATTACATCTCAAAAATGGTGGATAAAAGTAATATTACTAATAGATAATAACTATCACAAGAATTTACTGCTTTAGTTGATAGTGGAGCAGATTTAAATTGTGTTAGAGAAGGATTAATTCCAACAAAATATTTTCAAAAGACATCACATTCTTTAAGTACAGTAAGTGGTGAAAAAATGCACATTAAATATAAATTACAAAATGCAAAAATATGTCAAGAGAATGTTTGCATACCTACGAGTTTTGTTTTAATAAAAAACATGTCGAATGAAATGATTCTTGGAAATCCTTTTATAAATAAAATATTTCCTTTAGTAAAAGTAGACAAGAAAGGAATTACTAGAACCTTTAATAATAAAGAAATAACATTTGAATTTATAACTCAACCAGTTACAAGAATGTTATCAGAAATTCAAGATCGTATAATGGCGAAAAAATAAACAAATTAATTTTCTTAAAGAAGAAATAAATATATTCACTATCGAAGAAAAATTGGAAAATCCTAAATTAAAAGAAAAAATACAAATGCTAGTAAATAGATTTTCTCTAAAAATCTGTAATGACCATCCAAATGCGTTTTGGGATAGAAAAAAACATATTGTCAATCTTCCATATGAAGAAGGTTTTAGTGAAAATAAAATTCCTACAAAAGCAAGACCTTGTCAAATGAATTCAGAATATTTGGATTTATGTAAAAAGGAAGTTGATTCTTTATTACAAAAAAGATTAATAAAACCTTCAAAATCTCAATGGTCGTGTACTGCTGTTTATGTTAATAAACATGCTGAACAAGAAAGAGGGGTTCCTGGGCTTGTTATTAATTATAAACCCCTAAATAAAGTGTTAAAATGGATAAGATATCCTATTCCTAATAAAAGGATTTATTAGATAGATTGCATGATGCAATAATATTTTCAAAATTTGATCTAAAATCAGGATATGGGAAAATTCAAATTAATGAACAAGATAGATATAAGACTGCCTTTAATGTTCCATTTGGACAATATGAATGGAATGTTATGCCATTTGGACTTAAAAATGCTCCTTCTGAATTCCAAAATATTATGAATGATATTTTTAAACCTTATAGTGATTTTATTATTGTTTACATTGATGACATTTTAGTGTTTTCCAAAAATATAGAAACACACTTTAAACATTTAGACTTATTTGAGAAAATTATTATAAATAATGGTTTAGTAATTTCAAAACCAAAAATGATGATTTTTCAGACAAAAGTCAGATTTTTAGGTCATCATATAGAAAAAGGACAAATTATTCCTATTAATAGAAGTATAGAATTTGCATCTAAATTTCCAGATATAATATTAGATAAAACTCAGTTACAAAGGTTTTTGGGAAGTTTAAATTATATTTCACCTTTTTATAAAGATTTAGCTAAAGATACAACTATATTATATGATAGTTTAAAAAAGACTCATTCACCATGGACAGATAGTCATACTCAAGCAGTCCAAAAAATTAAAACTAAAGTTTCAAGCCTCCCATGTTTATCATTAGCAAATCCAAATTGGAAAAAAATAATAGAAACTGATGCTTCAGAAATAGGATATGGAGGAATCTTAAAACAAATACATCCAAAATCTAAACAAGAGAACTCATTCTGAAAAATGGAATAATGCCCAGAAAAATTATGCTACTGTGACAAAAGAAATTCTTTCGATTATTAAATGTGTATTAAAGTTTCAAGAAGATTTATATAACCAACACTTTATAATCAAGACAGATTGTCAAGCAGCTAAATTTATGTTTAATAAACATTTTAAGCATGATGTTTCAAAGCAAATGTTTGCTAGATGGCAGGCTGATGCGCGGGATTGCAACCACGCACTAGGGTTTTACTTCTCAAGGGATCTTGAGAAGCTTGCAATCCCCACCAGGCAGTGTACCTGACCGATGTAGTATAGTGTAGTGCCAAGTACCGGGGGATTGATCGTTCTCTGCGGGAATAGTGTCGTTAGGATTGAAAAGCTACTCTAATAGGTCTATGGGTGAGGGAAGATTCTTTTTGTATTTTATTATTTTGAGGAAAGCAAGTAAAAATCTCGGGTTTGAAGGAGTGGGCAGAATTAGTTGCTAGTCAACTAACCCAAATACTACTAATGCAAATAAAATAAAATAACAAGAAAATAAATGTTTGTGAAAACTATATGGAGAGAAGTGTATTTACTTAGATTTCCTTACTCCCTAACTATCTTTTACCGATTGATTAGTGTGTATTAATTGCGTGGATGACGGATTGTATTCCTTAATAACGGTCGTGGGGGTGTGTACGGACTTCCCCAACTCTATAAGCTCCTACTTCACTCCTATGTCGAGCCGGCTAAGAAGCTCCTAACATGGGATCACTAGAATTCGCTCATGCATTAAATACAATCAAATAACCTTAGTACACCTTGGTTCATGTTTCTTAAGACGTTCAAGCATGTTACCAATTGGAAGTCTGCCAGTTTTCTTAAGCCTAACATCGATAAACATTCATCCAATACAATTAATAACACACCATTCAATCAATAATCAATAGTTAGGTTTCATTAGATCTAAGCAAACACAAAGAAAACCTAGCCTAGCATGTTAAACAAAAGAGAAAAACAAGATAAAATCAAACAACACATAGACATATTGAATGATTAATTGATTACTTATCTTCAATGTAACATGGAAGATCTCAAGGTAAGAAACCTTGAAAAAGCTGCTAAGATTCGTCTAGGGTTTCTCCCTAACAAGTTCCACACTAATGACTAAAAATTATAGGAATATATATAGAAAATCAGATCTGACGGCGTCACGTTATAGCCTTAACGCCGTCACCTCGCCGTGATTAGGGTTTCTTGATGGCCTTCTTGACGCCGTCCCCCTTTAATCTCCCAAAATCCATTCTAGCCTATCAAGGCTTGACGCCGTCAGCTCCATGCTTGACGCCGTCTGGAGTACTATTCCAGCAGATTTTAGCACTTTGTCGAATTCTTCACTTTCATGCTCCAAAAAAGTCCAAAATGCTTCCTTTTCCAGAATTTCTCTCCAAATTACCTAAAATGCCAAAAGGAACGATTTAGGGCAATAAATGATCAAATAAATACGATTTAGGGCTTAAATGACCCCCGAAAAGCGGTACACTTTTCGCCTTATCAAATACCCTTACACTTGAGATTTGCTTGTCCTCAAGCAAATGCGCTTTTATTCTAATCAAAATACAAGTTAGGGGTCATTTAAAACTAATATTAAAGTAATTACAACCAATAATCGTTCCACTTCAATTATAATAAGCACGGAGATTACACACTAGCACCTCACAAGTAGTGTTTAGATACTCACATCTCTCAGGTGTCATAGAATTATATATCATAAATGAAAATGAACAATATCTCTCACTACCTGTCATAGCAAATAGATTACCATAGGCTTGGGAAAGGATTGAAAACCTTCTCCACAAAGAGGTCTTTACAAAAAGGGTTATAATGAGGTGTAGGGATACGATAAACACGGTTTTGTTGGATAAGGGATATTTTACTGGTTGCGAGTTAAAGATCTTTATTAATTACATGTACAATATTGCGTTGCTAAGCCAAGACTAGACTCGACTTAAGCTAATCAAAAACTAATAAAACATAAAATAAACATAAAAAGAAACGGGATGGTAGTCCGTATGTTTTTTCTACTTTTCTTTTTCTCATTTCTTTTTTTATTATTTTTTTTTATTTTTTTTTTTTTTTTTGCATACNTCATAACTTTACAAATAACTATTCTAATGACTCGAATTAAGATAATCGGAACACTTGGAGTACTTTTAAAATATTTATCACATATGGGGGTAATAATGTTGTTCTTCCCCATTACTCCATTACACTAGTACTTTACCCATGAGTCCCAATCGTCCCAAAACAATATGTACAAGGATATGACTCGACTTAGCAACCATGTAATCAATTAGATAATTAACTAAGGGTTTAAACAAATGTTGTCACAATAATGCACTAAAGGTAAGTGCATACAAGATAGGTTAAGGCGATTTGGGTTTACATTTAAGTGGGGTGTAACAAATTCTTCCTTTAAGTAAAATGCTTAAAGTTAGAAACGAAAAGTATAGGCTCTGTTGACATAAATAATGCGTAAAAACGTTATTTATATTTTTCGATATCTCTACGTTTTGACGATCACAAAATGTAAAATCATTAAATGTAAGATTATTACGTAAACAAGTATTAAGCTAGTTTATATCATTATATCCAACTTAATCACTTAAGGTATGAATAAACAAGTGCTTAATACATCTCATGATCAAAGGGGTATTTAATTAATTACTACAAAGTTTATTTAATAATATAAACATATTATATATTTTTGAAAAACAATTTTGGTAATAAAGAAAAATGTTTTAATCATACTAAATATATGAATTCAAATTTTTAACCAAAATCAGTTAGTTTTTCACCAAATAAACTTTCCCACTAAAGACAAAAAAATCTGGCCGTTACAGCTGGGCGGCCCCCTTAATTTTAAGGGGCGGCCCCCTTAATTTTAAGGGGGCCGGCCACAATTAAGGGGACCGGCCACGCTCCTGTGTCAGATTTTGTCAGAATTTTTCCCTATAAATACCACCTTAAATCTGGTATTTTTCCTCACCTCTTGCACGAAAATTTTCAGATCTAAATCTCTCTAAACATCTTCCAAAACCCTTTGATCATTAGATTACTAATCCTTGTTTCAAGTGATTCAATCCCTCATCATCCACCATCATCCAAAGTGCAAGAGAAGAATACTCCTTCAACCTCAAGTTTAAGAAGTATTGTATATTGATTGTGTATATTGTGTATAGCTCTTGTGTAGTTGTGTTGTGAACATTATAAGTAGTTCTAGGAGTGTTAGTTGTGAATAGAAGTAGGGTAGTGGTGAAGATTAAGTAGTGAAGTAGTGAAGTAGTGAAGAAGTTGTGTTGTGAAGAAGTAGTGACGAAGTTGTGGTGTGCTCAAGTTGTGAAGAAGTCGTGGTGTGTTGTGAGATTGGTTCTAGCTACTATTAGGACCCGACATTTAGCTTTGTGTCGTTAAGCCGGTGTAAGCAAAAGTTGTGTAAGGTTTTCTCCGCCATAAGGGAGCTTGTTGACATAGTGAAGAAAACTCCCGAGTTAGGTGCTCGGGGAGTGGAGTAGGACGAAGAGGAGATTCGTAGCCGAACCACTATAAATCCTTTGTCTCACGGTGCCATTTTTCCAACTCTATCCTTTTACTTATTTACTTACTTTCACATTTGTCATATTATATACTTGTTGATATCGTTGCTTATAATTGTGCAAGTCTATTGGTGAAACATAAAGTTTGAATTGGTGTTTTGATAAACAAGGTTTTTGTAAATTAAAAAGACGTAAAACTATTCAACCCCCCCTTCTAGTTTTCCACAATTGGTATCAAGAGCCACGTCAAACAAGATTTTTAAAATATATTGTATTTTAAAACTTGAAATCGATCTATGGAAATGGAAAAATATTTAGAAGGGAAAATTGTTTTTAGACCACCATTTCTTGAAAATGAAAATTTTCTTACATGGAAAAATCAATTCGAAAGTTATGTGAAATCAATAGACTATGATCTTTGGCATGTCATTTCAATTGGTGATATTAAATCGATAAATACTACTTTTGAAAAACAAAATAACTTGGCTAAATTTATTATATACAAAGCTATTTCAAATGTTGAATATGAAAGAATATTTTTTTGTCAAACGGCAAATGACATGTGGAAAAGTCTTTCAAAATATCACCAAGAAGAATGTCAAGCCAAAGAAAAACTTTCAAATGACTTAGTAGCAAAAGAGAGTATAGTAGACAAATATTTAGTTGAAGTAAGTACAAGTGCTACGAGTTCAAATGTCTTATATGTAGGTAATGACGCCGAAAACAACATGAGCAAGGATGAACAAGAAGACTATGAAGAGATGTCAACCAAGAAGGAACTAAGTGACGATGAAGATGATGATTCTAGTTCCGAAAGTGAAGACGAAGAATATGCAAAGGCCGTCAAAGAATTTAAAAGACTCATTAAAAAGCGACAAAGAACACAAGATAAAAGGAAAACAACACGAAGAAAAAGAGTTGATGATGAAGACAAGAAGAACAAAGGGGAATGCTTAGTCGCTCAAGCATCTAATGAAATTTGTCTAGGAATAAATTTGGAGCCCGACGAATGGGTAAAGGATAGCGGGTGCTCAAGACACATGACGGGGAATCGCAAGCTATTCTCTACGTACAAAGCCTACAATGGAGGTAATGTTATTTTTGGTAGTGATCGTCGTGGAAAAATCATAGGCAAAGGTACGATCTCTCAAGACTCCCTAACTATTGAAAATGTTGAGCATGTAGATAATTTAACATACAACTTGCTTAGTGTAGGACAAATATGTGACAATAAGTGTAGGGTTACCTTTACCGATAAAAATAGTGTAATTATTAAGGATGATAAAGTCATAGGTAGAGGAATTAGGAAAGGCGGCGTATATGTCATGAAACTAGGAGATAAATTGGAAGATAGGATATGCCTAGCGACCCTAGATGAAAACTCCACTTTGTGGCATAGGAGATTAGGTCATGCAAACATGCAACAAATCCAATCATTGGTATCTAAGGAACTAGTTAGAAACTTGCCTAGCCTTAAGTATAATCAACACTTTTGCGATGCATGTAAAATAGGAAAACAAGCACACGCTAGTCATAAAGCTAAGAATATAGTATCCACCACTAGATGCTTAGAACTACTTCATATGGACCTCTTCGGTCCATCCGCGGTGCGGAGCTACGGTGGCAATCGCTACACGTTAGTTATAGTAGATGACTATTCACGATACACGTGGACTAGATTTCTAAGCGATAAGACCGAAGCCTTTGAAAAATTTGAGACCTTTAGTAAAATGATACAAAATAAGCTAGGTTGCACTATAGTTTCAATTAGGACGGACCATGGTAGGGAATTTGATAACGAAGTACAATTCGGAAAATATTGTGACTTAAATGGAATATCTCACAACTTTTCCGCCCCACGAACACCTCAATCAAATGGAGTAGTAGAAAGGAAAAATAGGACCTTACAAGAAATGAGTAGAACTATGTTAAATGAGCAATCTATCCCACAAAAATTTTGGTGCCATGCCGTAGATACTTCAACATATATACTTAATAGGGTGTCCATTAGAAGAATACTAGGAAAAACTCCTTATGAGTTACTAAGAGGTAGAAAACCAAACATAGGCTACTTTAAGGTATTCGGAAGTAAATGCTTCATTCTCAACACTAAGGATTATCTCACTAAGTTCGACCCTAAGTCAAATGAAGGAATTTTTCTAGGATACTCACAAAATAGTAAAGCATATATAGTCTTAAATAAAGATACTATGAAAGTAGAAGAATCATTAAACGTAACCTTCGACGAAACTCCTCCACCACCTAGGACATTACCTTTAGAAGATGATGATGTTATAGAGGAAGATGCTATTGAGGTTAGTAAGACAAAGCCCATAGGAAATGATATTGAGGAAGAAAATTTAGAAGAAAACGAAGTTGTAAATATTAAGGAATCTAGGTCACACCCATTAGACAACATCATAGGTCACCTAAACCAACGAACACTTAGATCACAAGCACAAGACAAAAATAACTTCTTTTGTTTTGTGTCAACAATAGAGCCTAAGAATATAAATGAAGCCTTAAAGGATGAAAGTTGGATTATGGCTATGCAAGAAGAATTAAATCAATTCAAAACAAATGATGTTTGGGAATTAGTAACGAATCCTAGGAATGTGACTATAATAGGAACTAAGTGGGTATTTAGAAATAAATTAGATGAGAACGGAGTAGTTACTAGGAACAAAGCTAGGTTAGTTGCCCAAGGTTATAATCAACAAGAAGGAATTGATTATGATGAAACCTACGCCCCCGTAGCTAGATTAGAATCCATTAGAATCCTTTTAGCTTATGCCTGCGCCCTAGACTTTAGGTTATACCAAATGGATGTGACCATCATATTATCATTGTTCAAATATATGTCGATGACATTATATTTGGCTCAACTTGTCAAGAAATGTGTGATGAATTTGCCAAAATCATGCATGATAAGTTTGAGATGAGTATGATGGGAGAACTAAACTTCTTCTTAGGATTACAAATAAAACAACTAGAAGACGGAATATTCTTTAACCAATCTAAGTACATTAAGGAAATGCTTAAGAAATTTGGCCTAGAAGACTCTAAACCACGTAAGACACCTATGTCTACGGAAAGTAAACTCACAAGAGATGAAGAGGGTGAGTCCGTAGATAATACTAAGTATAGAGGAATGATACGAAGTCTACTATACTTAATGGCAAGTAGACCCGATATCATGTATAGTGTTTGCCTTTGCGCTCGCTTTCAAGAGGATCCCAAAACCTCTCACCTAGAAGCGGTTAAGCGTATCTTCCGATACATTAAAGGCACTATACACTTAGGATTATCGTATCCTAAGGGATCCGGCATAGAAACCATTGTCTATGCGGATTCGGATCATGCGGGAGACTACGTAGATAGAAAGAGCACTAGCGGTATTTGCACGTTTACGGGATGTTGTTTAACATCTTGGTTTTCGAAGAAGCAAACTGCTCTTGCTATTTCTACCACCGAAGCCGAATACGTAAGCGCTGGAAAGGCATGTCAGCAAGCACTATGGATGAAACAAGCTCTCGTAGACTATGGCATTAGGTTAGAAAATATCCCCATTATGTGCGATAATAAAGGAGCTATAGATTTATGTAAGAATCCCGTTCAACACTCTAGGACTAAACACATAGAAATACGCCATCACTTTCTTAGGGACAACGTACAAAAAGGAAACATCACTATAGAAAAGGTAGCCTCGGAAGATAACATTGCCGACATATTCACTAAGCCCCTTAAGCGTGAAGCATTTAACCACTTGCGTTTAGGATTAGGAATGATGGAACAAATTGATTGAATTTTCTTGAAAAACCAAATCTTTCTGAAATTTCAAAATTCTGGACACTTTCAAGTGTCAGATGGGCGGACCCCTTAAATATATAAGGGCGGCACCCTTAAAATTAAGGGGACCGGCCTCTATTTAAGGGGGCCGGCCATCTGATGGTGAAAGTTTCTGTGTTTTCGTTATTTTCCTCCAAAATCTGAGTCTAGGATTCTGTTTTGCACAAAATCAAGAATTGAGATATTTTTTTTGCATAATTATACTTTTAATAAAACCTCAATTCCTTTCCAAAACATTCTCACAATTAGGAAAACTCATTGTTGAATAATGATAAAAAACGTTTTTCTAAAATCATGCATAATAGTCTTACTCTCGTTGTCTATAAGTATATAATCTAATGTATACTTATATATAACATTTGGAAGTAAGCAAATTTAATTCAAAGAGACTAAAGATTATTTCTCAAGATCATTTGGTTTTAGGAAGCAAATCTTTACTCCACATTTGTTTCATTTAGGCACACACTAGAACAAATTCAAGAACTTCATAGTCATATTTGTTCCATCACTAGTTAGACACTATTAGGTGCCTTTACTCTAAGATTAGTTGCCTTAGTGTACCTTTGTTACTTAATTGATAATTTGCTTTAAATGCATGCTTTATTATATTCACATATTCTATATGCTTAATTGCTTATTAGCTTTATTTGCATGCTTAATTATGCTTAATTATGCTTATATGATTAATTGCTAGCATGTATGCTTTTCATGAAAATTAGACTATGAAAATACTTGCCTAGTTGCCTAAAGAGTTGGTATTGCCCAAAACCACACCACAAAACAAACACCTTTCTGAAAATACTTTGCCAAAAACCCAAACCAGGCAACCTGGAGCGTCAGATATGGGCGGCCCCCTTAAATCAAAGGGGCGGTCCCCTTAAAATTAAGGGGACCGGCACAGAATTAAGGGGACCGGCCATCTAATAAAGACCTCTAATTATGGCAACTCAAGTACTCTCTTAGTGTAGTCTTCTAAGACAAGCATACATGTATGCTAATGTACTCTCTTATGTGTTGCAATAAATTTATGAATGAATGTTATTGTCATTGCTATGATTTATTATCCATTGTCTTGCGTTATATGCTTTGCTTTATATGTATGCATGCTATATATATATGTTGTGCTATCTAAATATTTTTGCAAGCATTCCATATCTCGATTATTTCTTATGACCTCAAAACGAGGGGGAGTATAAGTCAAGGGGGAGCTCCAAGTTAATCGGGATAAACCTTTTTTATGCTAACAAAAAGGGGGAGAAGTGATATAAACTCATATTAATACTTGTATATATACTAATTTTTCGCTTAATGAGTTTAGATTTTGTAATCATCAAAAAGAGGGAGATTGTTGACATAAATAATGCGTAAAAACGTTATTTATATTTTTCGATATCTCTACATTTTGACGATCACAAAATGTAAAATCATTAACCGTAAGATTATTACGTAAACAAGTATTAAGCTAGTTTATATCATTATATCCAACTTAATCACTTAAGGTATGAATAAACAAGTGCTTAATACATCTCATGATCAAAGGGGTATTTAATTAATTACTACAAAGTTTATTTAATAATATAAACATATTATATATTTTTGAAAAATAATTTTGGTAATAAAGAAAAATGTTTTAATCATACTAAATATA
>LBNU01031745.1:36130-50205 GCA_014162995.1 Artemisia annua
TATTTTACACTCTGACGGCGTCAGGCTTATAAGGCTGACGCCGTCAGCTCGCCACCAATAGTTTTCTCGGATGGCCTAGATCCACTTCTGACGCCGTCACCTTATAAAACCTTCTGGGCCATCACTCTTTAACTTTACTCCTGACGGCCTACGTTTCCTAACACCTGACGGCGTCAGGTGTTAAATCCCAATTTTTCTCTGGCACGTCATTTGATAATTGATTTCCATTCTTTTGTCAAGACTTTCTGACGGCGTCACCTTATGACTTCTGACGCCGTCAGGTTGTAAACCTTTATCTTTTGAGAATTTGTCGTTTTCTTCACTCTTATACTCCAAAAACGTCCGAATATGCATGTTTTCCATAATTCTTCTCAAAAGTACCTAAAATGACAAAAGGAACGATTTAAGGCAATATTTGATCACATTTATACGAATTAGGGCTTAAATGACCCCCTAAAAGCGTAACACTTTTCGTCTCATCAGTCCAATTCAAGCTCACAATATAACATCACAATAATAATAATACGGATCCAAGTCCGATATCTAAATCCACTTAACTATGTCAAATGTATTTTAGGTTTCATAGTTTTATTATTCCCGTTTATTATTATTACCGTTAAATCCATATCATAATCCCGAGACTTACAAATTAAACCAATACTCAAAATAATCGCCACAATAATAATAATAACTCTAAAAAAATCAACCCAAGTCAAATAAAATAAACCCGAAACTAAACCAAATTCAAACCGAGTCTAACTCCATCTCGGCTCGACCCAAATTATCCAAATTCAATCCCAAACACATCCACAACAACTACATCAACAATGCCCATAATATATCCCACCACCACCACCACCCAAGCCACGGTGGTGGTGGCAGTCAGCTGCCGAACACAAACCAAGCCAAACGGACCCTCAATATCAACAACAAGAAGAAAAATATAACTCCCTCGTCCTCACAAACATCAAACAACAAGAAGAACATCCAAAAAACCTCACGAGTCGACTGAGTACAACTCGGTGAGTTCATCCGAGTCGCGGCCAGCGGGTCAACGAGAACAAAAAAAAAGAAATACACACAAGATTTATATCGAAAACATTATTAAAACATTTTAATAAAAATTTAAATAATTAAAATCGGATTTAAATAAAAATAAAATTAGGTTTGTAAAATAAAAGAAAATAAAAGAAAAGGGGCGTTTTTTCTGGTTCTCGTTGAAGTGGAAGGATGGATGTAGAGTTGAATAGTGATGGTGAGTTTGGAAGGTGTGTTGGTGTTTTGTTGTTTACGCTGTGTTGCTGATAGAACATGGGGTAGATGTAGGGATATTATTTTGTGTTTGTGTGCTTGTCTATGAGGTGGTTGTATCGTGTGTGTCAGCTGTGGGTGTTCGGCAAGGAGGTGTAACGACGTGGTGTGGCGCGTACGAGGCGGTGGGTGTTGTGGGGTGCTATATGGTTATGGGTATGTTGTGTAGTTGTTGTGGAGTTGATCTGGATTGATTGGTATTTGTGGAGGAGATGGGTTAGATGTTTGATTTGGTTTAGTGGGTTATTTATTTATTGGTTGTTTTTTTAGGTTGATGACGGGGTGGTTGGTTCTGAATCTACTGTGAGCATTATTTTGAGTATGGTTTGATTTGTAAGGAATGTTAGGTGTGGAAATAGGATTTACGGTCGGTTAGTATAGTATTAGGGGATTTAGTGAGCCGTGAATAATTCTCTCGGTTTTGGCGGTGTTTTGTGTGGTGTTGTTGTGTCGCCCGACTGGAGAAGAATTGAAAGACGAGGATACGTTGAGGAATTGTTTGAGAGTGATAGTTTGTGTGTTGTGGTGTGTGTTAGTTAAGTGGTGTGTTCTATAAAATTGCGGGTTCGATTGTAAAGCAGAACCGAGCCAATTTCGTCCGCTCTAATTGCGCGAAACTTAAATGAAATTTGTTCTTGATGTACCATATATGAAAACGGGTAACCCTGAGTAGAAACGCGCAAACGCTGGATATATATATCTAGCCAGTTAATTCAATATGTTCTGCGGGTTTCTTGGTATGCTTAGTGCTTGTAAGGTTATCCAGCGTGTCGATAGGTTTACCCGAACGAACCGTGGGTTCAGAGTTATAAATGGTGAGTAGTCATGTGTATTGATAGAAAGAGGCGAGTGTATTCATAAAATTGTACAGTGGTAACTGAAAATGTGTGTTGCACGTGAGGCTGTTGTACGTAGGAGACAGAGTTATTATATTGGTAGGTAAGTTATATATACATTATATAGAGCGGTCCATGGAGGTGTTGATACAGTATGATAAGTGTCGTAACCTATAAACGTCAATATGTAGTGAGGATAGTATTAAGTTATTGTATACGTGGAGATATAATGTTGAAATGATTGTTTATGTGTGACGGAACATCGGTGAGGTGGTGGTTGTTACAATGAACTCTATATCTCGGTGGGCAACGTCGTATGATTAAGGAGTTGTTTTTTTATAACAACATAGACAGTCCAGTTAAGTGTACTCTTCTTCTCTTTTTNTGGAAGGTCTAGATGGTGGGTGGCCGGAAAAATTCTCCGGTGGCCGGAGTTTTGGGTGTGGGTGTCGCCGGCGGAGAAGAAAGAGAGAGAGGGAGGGAGTAATATATGTGTGGGGGTGTGTGTGTGTTATTAGGGGTGTTCAAAAAATCCGAGAAACCAACGAACCGAGCCGATCCGCTCAATCCGAAACCGTAAAAAACCGATAACCAAAGAAACCGAAACCGAGAAAACCCAAAACCTGAAAAACCCGCTTATCAATGTTCGGTTTCGGTTTTTACTTTTAGTTATCCGCGGTTACCCGAACCGAACCGTGTATAATATACATGTAGGTTTTAGAAAACCATTCATAAAAATGTACATGGTTAACTAAATTTTTGCACTACTTTTATCGTATAACGCATTTTTCTTAGCTAATGTAATCATTTATTAACGTCCATGGATTACATATGATTAAAGTGTCGTAACCTATAAACGTCAAATAAATAGTATTAGTTATTTTGTTACATACTATAATTTGAATGTTTTTATTGTGACAGAACATCTTTACAATGACTCTAATCTCTTCAACGTTATTTAATTTTACTACAATGACACATTACGTTCTAATTTTTGTTATGGTTCATCCAATTTGATTCGTTTGATTTTTTAAAATGGTTAACCGTGACCCGAACCGCGGATAACCGCTCATTTCGGGTACCCGTATGTCCGGTTACCCGTCTAGTACGGTTCGGTTACGGATAGTAAAATGAACTACCCGCCCCGCGATGGATAGTTAAAATCTTTAACCGAACCGAGCCGAACCGCCCCGTGAACACCCCTATGTGTTATAAATGAAATAAAAATGAAATAGATAATAATAATAGGGTGTATATATATATATATATATATATTAAAAGTTTTAGTGTAGATATGGAAGTATTAAAAGTTTAGGGTAGGAAATGAAAGTAAACTCAAGGGGCCTCATTGTCAATGTTCCAAACTTCTCGCGTAAACGGTTCGGGGCTCAAACGGACTCGAAAATTTATGAAACTTGCGCCATTGTTCACGAAATAATTTTTCCAACCAAATCAAGCATAAACTTCAGAGTTTTTCTCAAACTCAAAATAAATCAAATAATCTGGCAAATGAAATACAATTCGAGTTTTCTAGGTTGTGCTGAGTCAATCAAGGAATAAAGTTCTCGTTTCCAAATATATCTCACGCTTCTCAAGCCCAATTTATCATGCATTAAAAGTTTAAAAGTATCTCATGTACGAAAATAGATATTTGGCTAGAAATAGGTTTTAGGAAAAGTACCAGGTATTACAGTGTACTTCTGAAATGTTGAACCACCAGTGAGACTTGGTTGGAGAGATTATCAATCCTTTTGTCAATGTGAGAGTTCCCTGAGTCTTGTTGATTATTCTTGATTGCATGGATGATTGGCCAAGGGCAGACTGATTATGTGTTGCTTGTGCAGGAGGGTGACTGATTGAATCAGGTGAAGATTAATACTGGAGAGGAGAGCAAGAGGGTCATTAGAGGTATTGAATTTTTCTCTCAACTGACGATCATACATGGCATGTTTCTCATGTTGTTGCAAGTAGGCATAGAGCTGTTCATAGTTGGTGTTTCCGAGTCCTTTGTTTAGCTTCACAGCTGTGAAAAACCGATCCCATTCTGGTGACATGTTGTTAACAAACTTTGAGTTGAGTTGGATGTTAGGCATTGTCATTCTGATCATTCTCATGTCATTCACAAGCTTGTGGAATCTGACATAGTAATCTGTGATGTTTTCACCGGGATTCATCTTGAACTGCTCGAATTCATCATACAACTGAGACTCACGGTTTTCTTTGGTAAGTTTCGAACCAGCTAGCTGCACTTTGACATTGTCCCAAACAGCTTTGGCCTCAGTGTTGAAGTTAATGAGCTTGTACACATCCTTGGGTAACCCTTGTATCACAATGTTGGAGGCTCGAATATCTGCATCATAGCGCTTCTTTTCAGCTTCATTGAGATCATGGTAAGTGTGTGGCCTGTCAATTCCATGAGTGATGACACCATATTCTCCTGTGGAAATAACATCCCGTGTGGTACCCATTTGAAATGGTCCTTCATCAATGGATCTCAAAATGTTTTCACCATTTTCTTTGCCCCGACAGTAGAGTCGAATTCTTTGAGCCCATGATTCATAATCCGTCCTATCCAGCATAGGAGGTCAGGTATCGGACCCTGCAGCTTGAATGTCATCAGTTGAAGCCATAGTTGCCATGGTGTAGTCTTAAACGGGATTTTACAACTCGAGACTTAAACCGAGAAATCGATTCTTTCCCGGGATTTTACTAAAGTCAACAAAGAAAACCAAAAGACGTAGTATGCGAAATGGACTTAGAATGAGAGCTTAAATAAGTCACAATTTGTGCTGAGAATCAAGTCGAGACAAGTCAAGTAACAATACATCCGATTGTGATAAGTCAAGCCGTAAGAATTAACTCACAACGTCAAATCACACTCAAATTAATCGAAACGACTTAAGTTACAATGATTCACAAAACACAAGTAGTCAACAAATCAATGTAATCTCAAGCTGAGCAAATCGCTAAGACTACCACAAATCAAAAGTTAATCGAAGTTAATCGCTACCCAAACATAATCGCTAGTCCAAAGTTAATCGCTAAAAAGGTAATCGCTACACCAACAAATCGCTGAAAGTTAATCGCTGATGAAGTAATCGCTAAATACAGCCAATCGCTAAAAATCTAATCGCTGAATTTAGTTAAACGCTAATTAGGACTTAATCGCTGGTGAGAGATAATCGCTGAACAGATCTAATCGCTAAACACAGCAAATCGCTAGAAAGCTAATCGCTAGTGTTTAGTTAATCGCTATCCACAAAAAGACAGAGAGTATTAATCGCTATCCAGAAGACTCCAAACCAGTCGCTATCTAGCGATTTGTCTGGTTGTCCAAAAATAGTAAACCCACTTAATCACTAGATCTAAACGCTGCCTAGAAAGACTTAATCGCTACCAAGAAATACTACACATTCGACTTAATTGCTAACTAGAAAACACCCAAAAATCCTTCACACCACCAAACCAATGAAAGATATGACTATTCCAGCTGAAGAACTATGTAACTATAACACCACTAATCACGAAAGTACATTCATAACACATCATATTACACAAACAAGATCAAACCAAGGTGTTTTTCAAGAAAACTATTCTAACTAACCAAAAAGCACAAAAACCAAACTAAATCCGAGAATCCAAGGCCCTAAGATGAAACCATGGCTCTTGATACCAATTGTAGGATACTCATAAAGTTAAACACGTATGGTTCTTTTGGTTGGATGGATCGAATAGTGTAAGTAAGTTAGAGAGAGAAAGAGTAGAAGTTGGGAGCCTTTTAGAGAGAGAAAGAAAGAAAGATTACATTAACTATGTGAAAAGGTCCAACCCTTCCCATGTGTGGGAAGGGCTATTTATACTTACAAAATGGATGAATGCCTCTACTAGGCTGTGGAGTGAGCTGACAGAGGGTAAAAGACTCGACTCGACACCACGAATACTAACTAATACTAAACTACGTTCTTACTAATATATTAAATACTACGAGCTACATGATGCTTAACAATACTTGGGATGACCGAATCTTTAATAAGAAAAACATATTCCTAAAACAAATTTAGGCCTCTGGTATCCTAAAGAGTCACCTTTTAACGTGGAAGCTTATTCAGATAGTGATTATGCTGGAGCAAGTCTTGAGTAGGAAGTCCACAACTAGAGGTTGTCAATTTCTAGGCAGAAGGTTGATTTCATGGCAGTGCAAGAAGCAGACCATAGTGGCTACCTCTACTACTGAAGCAGAGTATGTAGCTGTTGCAAATTGATGTGGTCAGGTATTATGGATTCAAAATCAAATGCTGGATTATGGTTTGAATTTCATGAATACTAAAATATTTATTGATAATGAAAACACCATTTGAATTGTCAAGAATCCAATATATCACTCTAAGACCAAACACATAGAAATCAGGCATCACTTTATAAGAGATTGTTTTGAGAAGAAACTAATTAGAGTGGAAAAGTGATGGATCTAAACACACACCTTGTGTTAGAATGATACTTTGAGTTATACTAGCAAGTACGCGGAATATACTTAGTAGTACTTAGAAGATTGTTTATATGATGTGTTGTGAATAAGAACAGTTGTATGAAAGTGACACAAAGTTTAACCAAACTTATAGCTTCAATATATTGAATACGAGTGATCTGAATATCATTAGGGTTTACAACCTTGAAGCCCTTAGAAACACGTATATGGAACTTTAACCTAGGACCTCCTTTTATAGCACAAGGAGTCCTTTACAAGATAAGTATAATGTTATCAAAATAGAATATACACACAATCTATTCTATACTTATCAGTACACGATTACATAACAGTTATCCTAATAGCAGTGGTAATAGTATGTACTAACAGTGGTAATGTGTTTCCACTGCTAGTGCATTCTTTAGCAGTGGTTACTTCCATACTTAGCCGTGGTAACTGTTAGTATAATTCCCAACAATCCTCCCCTAAACTTATGATTTCACAGCAAATTAATAAGTTTCTTCAATCAATCAGCATCTGTGAGGATATGGGGAATTCTTCCAAACACTTCATTTTCTTCTTAAGGCCTGGATAGCTCTTGAACACTGATCTTGTATCTTCTGTATCAAACCTCTAACCTTCTCAGTGTCTTCATGAACTCTAATTTGTGTTGACAATATTGCAGTGAGAGTTCCAGCTCTGAGTGGGTATTCCTTTTCTGCAAACATAAATGCATCCACTCCAGCTTTTGTAGAAACATGATGAACCTCACATGAACCATAATATGTCCATGTAGTTTCCACACCTATAGCTTCAAACTTCCGGTACCTATCATTAGAATTAGGTTCATAAAGTCTCCTTAGATCAACCCATAGCTGTATTTCCTTCACATCTTTAAGATTATTAGCCTTGAATCTTTCTTGAACCAAATTCCACAGTGTATCAAGATCACTTCTATCACATGCTTTAATCGGATCTTCAAACTGAATGAATGATGAAATTTCACCACCTAACCTTGTAATCTTCCATGTTGAAGCAAAATTAGTAGCAGTGTAAACTTCCCAATCAACAATAGGATGTCTGACTTGCAGTGGATCTGGATAAAAGTCTTCTTTTTCTATCACTATCATGGCACTCAGCTGGTCTTCAGTTAGTTTTTCAGATTGGGATTCTTGTTCTTGAGCAAATCTTGTCTTCTTAGTGGTTTGCTCTTCAGAATCTGTAGCTTTCCTTTTGAACTTAGGAAATCTTCTTTCTTCTTCTTCAGAATTCATTGGAATAAAATCATTATATTGTCTTTTAATTCTATAGTAGATACCTTCAATCTGATCATGTGACATTCTTTTGAACTGAGACATTTTCCATCCACCAACATGACAGCAATATGTCTTCATCACTGAAATAACTTGTGCCTTGGTTGGTTGTCTTGGTTTCTTTTGACCTTTTCTAACTGTGCCTATTGCATCTTGAAGTGCTTGTTGATTCTTCATTTGTATGAAATCAGTCAACTGTGCTGATCTTTGTTCTTCAGTTAAAGTTTTATCTACAATTAGATCAATTGCTTTCTTCTTGACCACTGGATCATTAGCAATCATGAACTCAATTTCTTGTTCAGTTGGCACATAAGAGAATTCTGGAGCCTTTTCTTTGAAAATAGTAGGTAGAACAGTGGAAATTGGATCTACTTCCATTGGATCAGTGGTTTCCATTTATCCAACCTTTTAGCCTCCATGAAACTTGCAATCTCTAATTCATCCTATCTTTTCTTAATTGCAATTTCATCTTCTCTCATCTTTCTTGCAACTTCAGCATCATGATCAATTTGAGCTTGCTCTCTTTTTAAAATCTTCCTTGGTTGCTCTTCACTAGGCATAACTGCTTTTCCTTTCTCCTTTGTTTTTCTTTCAATTTCTTCCTCTGCAGTAGTAATGTTTTGACCGGCAGTGGAAATCATTTGCTCTGCAGTGGAATTATTAGCAGTGGAAGATACTTGTTCTGCAGTGGAAACAACTTGTTGTGGTTGACTTGTAGCTGTATCCAGAATAGTTTCAGGTATAATTTGAACACTTGAATCCACAAGCTCAGTTATTTGAATTCTTTCCTCTGTATGCTATTGTGGAATTTCTTCAGTATCAACTTCCTCAGTGCCTTTGCTATCTCCAATTGGTTCATCAAATCCCAAATCTATGATGCCAAAATCAAAATCAAAATCTGCATCATCTTCAAAGTCAATTCTCCTCCCCTTACTCTCTACATCTGTTTTCCTCCCCTGTTTGGGAGAATTTCCCAAATCTTAACTAAAGTCATTGGAGTCACCATCATGAGGTGAGGATGGGGATGAGATCACAATCTTTGCAGTTCTTTTCTTCTGCTTCAACCCCTGCACTTCTTCCTTTAAGGTTTGAATCTCTGCTTGTAGACTTTTAAGTTCTTTGGCATGCTTCTCCTTTGTCTGTGCCNTCATTGGAGTCACCATCATGAGGTGAGGATGGGGATGAGATCACAATCTTTGCAGTTCTTTTCTTCTGCTTCAACCCCTGCACTTCTTCCTTTAAGGTTTGAATCTCTGCTTGTAGACTTTTAAGTTCTTTGGCATGCTTCTCCTTTGTCTGTGCCAAATCCTTCTCCAAAGATTCAACCTCTTTTAACAACTTGGTACATAATTCCATCAATTCCATTGGTTGCCCACTGTCCTCAACACTTCCAACTGTGTTACCTGTTGGGAGAGGTGAATCATGGGGCATTGGTTCAGTCTCTTCCCTAGTTGGACTAGGTTAAAGCCTGGAACCACCACTGCTTGTTCCTAAGCCAAAAAGGTCAGGAGCATGCTGTGTTGTAATGGGAGGAGTTGGCTGTTTTTGTCTCCTCTCATATGTGTGAGTAACTGGGGGTATAGTTGATAGGTGGAACTGTGATTATGGGTGTGTTATGGGGTACAACTGGGATTGTTGCACCTTCACCCTGTACCTGTGCAATCTTAGCAAGCATCTCAAGAAAAAGTGGTTTAAATTCCCCATTTCATCCATCTGAAGCCTTATCCATATTTTGAAAAACTTTTGGCTTAAGACAGTGGGTTTTGTAAATTCTTTTGTGGGGTTGCAGTGGAAATTCATTTAGCACTGCTTGCACAAACCTTGGATACATCAAAAATTTATATGGACTTTTTACATTTCCTTTCATACTATTAAAAATAAGCTTTGAAAAATTAAAAGTCCTATCAGTGGCTAAACAAACTAAAGGGTAAGCCATAGTTGAACTGAATTGTTCATAAGATGTTTTCTTAGGACTTTGGCAATGCAAAAGAGTATGAATGAAAAATCTCCAATGGGGACAAAAACAACTCTTTTTGAAAGTAACCTTTTTGTCAGTTGTATCATACCCCATTATTAAGAGATGTTTATGAATATCTGGATTGGGTAATGTGATGATACCATTGAGATCATTCAATTGGAGAATTCTCCTCAAGGATGATTCAGTAACATCAATAGTTACCCCTATCCACTGTGGCTCTAAGAGAATCCACAGTTTCATGTGTGTCTCCATCTTCAATAATGATGGACTCTACATAGTTCCAAAACTGTTTGATTTGAGAGACATAGATTGTGGGGTTTAGAGTTAAAGCATA
Organism: Artemisia annua; assembly: GCA_014162995.1. Lineage (NCBI taxonomy): Eukaryota > Viridiplantae > Streptophyta > Magnoliopsida > Asterales > Asteraceae > Artemisia > Artemisia annua. The sequence continues at coordinate 46,368 of LBNU01031745.1, forward strand.
CCTTATGTGAGTGGTATTGAGAAAATCCACAATCTGATGAACAACAGGGCCACTCTTTTCATTTGACTTCTGCAAGTAGGCCACTTAGTTGTGCTCATCTGCAAAGTATAATGATGCCATAGTATATTTTTCGAGAAAAGTATGATTGTGTGAGTAGGAATTGAATGTAGTATTCGGCTATTGAGAGAAAGGGATTTATACTATTAGGGTTTGAGAATTTTGCGCAAGAAAGATTATCTTTGAAAAAGATTTATCTTAAAGAAAAGAATAAATCAAAATTAAGTAAGTAGATAATATTCTAAAAATTCACCCTATAAGTAAGGACAAAACGGTTTACTCTCAACGGCTAGATAAAAAATTAGTTACTGACACAACAGTTGTAACGGCTAGTTCAACAGTGGTAAAAAATTACACTGGCAGTGGTAACTGTGAACTAGCAGTGGGAACTTTTCACAAAAATTTTCAAGAGCAGTGGTAAAATAAAACATATGTAAATTGAACTGCTCTCTTCATAGTTTTTAGCAAACTACCAGCTATCAACGGATTTGATATGTCTTTACCATGAGCCGTTTGCTCTGGACTAGTTAATTCTTATGTGGATTAGACATGGTGAATCAATAACCATTTGTTGTGTGTCTCAGTTACAGACTTTTTATGATCAACTCCCAGCAAAAATTGGTTATAAACCTGCACATGTTAGTATAAACCAAGTAATATGCATAACCAAAGTGTTTTTAACCAAAGTTACTTATTAACCAAGCCACTGTTCACAAATATCTCACCAAAGTCAACCCGATATAGTAAATTACTATTAGGGTTTGAGAATTTTGCGCAAGAAAGATTATCTTTGGAAAAGATTTATCTTAAAGAAAAGAATAAATCAAAATTACGTAAGTATATAATCTTCTAAAAATTCACCCTATAAGTAAGGACAAAACGGTTTACTCTCAACGGCTAGATAAAAAATTAGTTACTGACACAACAGTTGTAACGGCTAGTTCAACAGTGGTAAAAAATTACACTAGCAGTGGTAACTGTGAACTAGCAGTGGGAACTTTTCACAAACATTTTCAAGAGCAGTGGTAAAATAAAACATATGTAAATTGAACTGCTCTCTTCATAGTTTTTAGCAAACTACCAGCTATCAACGGATTTGATATGTCTTTACCATGAGCCGTTTGCTTTGGACTAGTTAATTCTTATGTGGATTAGACATGGTGAATCAATAACCATTTGTTGTGTGTCTCAGTTACACACTTTTTATGATCAACTCCCAGCAAAAATTAGTTATAAACCTGCACATGTTAGTATAAACCAAGTAATATGCATAACCAAAGTGTTTTTAACCAAAGTTACTTATTAACCAAGCCATTGTTCACAAATATCTCACCAAAGTCAACCCGATATAGTAAATAATATCCATATTTACTCTTCAACCTACCAAAACAGGTAAGAGTAAATATCTTTCTTAATTATCCCTTGAGATTGACTTTGCCTATATAAAGGGGCTCGTATCACCAAAAACCTTCACCAAACACTTTCTATATCATCATCACATCCTAAAAATCACCATGAGTAACCGTCCAAACATTGTGTATATCTCCTCTGATTCTTCTTCAGAGGAAGAAATCCACATGTCTTCTGACTCATCTTCAGAGGCATCTGGGTGGGCAAACTACTTTCCACCTTGTGCCACAAGCTCATCTTCCAAGAAGCCTAAGAGGAAGACTAAAACACCTGAATCTTCTGAGGATTTGCGTACTCCACCATCCTATCTCTTTGACTCCAGTTCATCTGATGATGATGAGACATATACCATGTCCAAGGAGTTACCAAGGGCTCTGTCTCAGGCTTAAGAATCTGCAATATCCAAGATGAAGACTGTACCAGCTCCAGAGAAGCCTGCAAGACTTCCGAAGCCTCCAATGCAAATGCTATGTCTTCCAAGTCCAAGATGGTTGGAGATGCAGAATTCAAAGAAAGTCCACAAGCCCAAGCATGACTACAAGGGAAAGGGCAAGAAGCCAATGGAGTAGCTGGTGTAGGGTGTAGGAAGTTAGGATTGTTTGTTTTGTGTTTTGATGATGGATATTTGTACTTTCTTTCAGTTGTATTGAAACTTGGGAATGAATGAATGAAGTTTCTTTGTTTTTCCTTTAACACTGTGAGAGCAAAATTTACCACTGTTTGCACTATTGTTTCCACTGTTGTATTTATCCGCTGCATAAAAGTTAGTGGACAAACAAAATACAAACATATACAACAATTTTAGTACTAAAAACCTCCCCTCAACACTAAAGACCATTAGACATCAAAATTTTATGGATTAAGCATTCCAATACCTGTTACCAAGTACTGAAACCTTCCCACGTCAAGCCCTTTTGTTAATAAATCAGCATAGTTTTCATCAGTATGTATTTTAACAACTTGAATTAGCTTTTTCTCATAACAATCTCTTATAAAGTGATGTCTAATTTCAATATTTTTAGTCTTAGTGTGTTGAACAGGATTTTTAATTATGCATATGGTACTGCTATTGTCAATATAAATGATGGTATTCATAAAATTGTACCCATAGTCCAAAAGTTGGTTTTGAAGCCATAGAACTTGAGCACAGCAACTTGCAGCAGCCACATACTCTGCCTCAGTTGATGAAGTTGCCACCATTGTTTGTTTCTTGCACTGCCATGACACCAATCTACATCCAAGAAATTGGCATCCACCTGTTGTAGATTTTCTATCCAAACTAGCTCCAGCATAATCACTATCTGAGTAAGTAACCAACTCCATAGGAGATTCCTTAGGATACCATAATCCCAAATGAGGATATGCTATAAGATACTTGAAAATCTTCTTCACAGCAGTCAAGTGTGATTCTTTGGGAGTGACCTGAAACCTTGCACAGGCACATACTGCAAACATAATGTATGGCCTTGATGATGTGAGATACATCAAAGAACCAATCATAGATCTGTACATATGTACATCAACTGTTTCTCCACTGTTCTCCTTTAGAAGCAGATGTGTACCCTTGTCTGCAATTGTGCTAGAGGACTTTGCATCAGTGAATTTGAACTTCCTATGTATCTCAGCCACATATTTTATAACACCCCCATTTTAGGATTTCAGCGGAAGGGACATGGGGTGCTATATATCGATCACATAGTACAAACATAATAAACAAGTTTCATACAAGAAATATTTAATAAACATAAACCTTAAAAGGTTATTTAAGTTTTACAAGAGGTCCCAAAAGTTTACAAAGTTTAAAAGTACATAAGATATTAAAAGTCTTCATCATTTTAATACATAACAAAATATTTAAAACATGAGCCATCTTGATCAATAATCTTTCCTTGCGCGGCCCATCCAAGCTGAGGTTACTTACGGACCTGAGATAAACATGCTAAAAGTCAACAAATAATGTTGAGTGAATTCATAGAGTTTAGTAAAAATAAATTGAATACAAGTATTATTCATCAAAAAAAAAAAAAAAAAAAAAAGGGTTTATATAAATTAATAAAAACATGTAAAACATTTTTATAAGTCTAGCTTTGATTCACGTTTGTTAGAAATAATAAAACGTAAAATTTAAATCGCGTAAAAACGTAAAATAGGTACAAGGGTTTTATACAGTAAAATGAAAAAAGTGAAAAGTGCTTCTTAAATTGGATTTGTAAGGACACATGATGGATAAATGTGTAATTAATGAGATGTCCTCTTTGCGGTGAAGTGAATTGGAAACGACACGGATAAACTGTCCATGAAATTAATTAAAAAAAATAGAATATTAAATAATAAAATATTAAAATTGTGACAATGAAATTTTAACGAAAGT
>LBNU01031745.1:50214-66440 GCA_014162995.1 Artemisia annua
AGGGTAACACGTATGATCAGGTACCCTTGGCTCGGGTATTCAGATGCTATAGACCATAGAGCTCGATGAGAATCCGAATCACTGTAACGAGGAGTTCTATCCATTGTGCCTCCGGGTCAGGGGTAATATTGGGGCCATTTGACCCTCTATTCTCAGCATATTTATATGACCGTTGAAAGCCATGAGAGCTCCGCATGCGGTCGCCAGGGCTGGTCAAGCGCGCCCAATGTGATGCATAGTTTACGTAACGGTGATTAGGTGTTACCAGAAAATTAACATCGTTTCGATGATTGGGATTTGAATTGTGCAAGAGTCTACTTCATCTGATGCTATCGGTAAGTCATTCATGTCGGGTCACAGGCATGCTCAAAACGAGGTTATCGTTGTATCGTTTGTAAGCACTAGCATGGTACTCCCGCCTATCGCGAGGTTATAAATCATGTGTAACAAATTTAAAACGCGAGGCTAGTAAACTCATCGCCTTGGTTTTTAAAGGAAAGTGAGTAATGGTGATCGAGCAACGAATTGAAGGCAATCGAAAGAATCAAAGCGAAATGTAGAGACGGAGTGAGCCTGGAGTAACAGGAACACGCCTGCTTCTAAGCAAGTATGCAAGAGTGAATAAGAGACATGGATGCCGACATTGTATGATACTGCTTGATGTGCATAGCAGTGCAAGGATTCGTACTAAGGGTTTTCACAATGTCATGATGTTCAGTGGCTTCCAAAAATAGCCAAGTCTTCCGAGTGTTCGTACCCGTCCATTTGCCTCTAGGTGTTTACTAGGTGCTTACAAACTTTGCGCCGACGTTGGTAGAAAATTCAGCTGACTTGCCAAACCGCAGTAAGTCAGACTTGTTCAAGTTCTTTATTATCGCCTTAGTTTCCCCAAAGTCCCTAGACCACATATTTATCTTGATTGATGAAGATTCCATCTGGCCTTTGTTGTACTTGAAGTCCCAAAAAGAATGTGAGTTCACCCATAGAACTCATCTTGAACTCATCTTTCATAAGTTTCTCAAAATCTTTGCACATCTCTGGCTTTGTAGAGCCATAAATGATATCATCAACATAAACTTGAATCAGCAGGATATCATTCTTGTCTTTCTTGATGAACAAAGTCTGGTCAATTCTTCCTCTATGAAACCCATTATCCAAAAGATAAGTGGCTAGGGTCTCATACCATTTCCTTGGTGCCTGATGCAAGCCATACAATGCTTTAACTACCCTGTATACTTTGTTAGGATGTTCAGGGTCTTCAAAGCTTGGAGGTTGTGAAACATATACCTCCTCATCAATTTGCCCATAGAGAAAAGCACTTTTTACATCCATTTGATAGACTGTGAAGCCCATAAAGGATGCATAGGCTAGAAAAAGCCTGATTGCTTCAATTCTTGCAACTGGGGCAAACACCTCTTCATAATCAATACCCTCCTCCTGAGTGTATCCTTGTGCTACAAGCCTAGCCTTGTTTCTTATGACAATTCCTCTTTCATCTCTCTTGTTTCTAAACACCCATTTGGTACCAATTACCTTCATGCCTTTAGGTAAATCACAAAGCACCCAAACCTTCTGAATTTTGAACTGAAGCAACTCTTCTTGCATTGCTTCTAACCAACTTTCATCTTCAAGTGCCTTGAATACATTCTTTGGTTCCATTTGAGATAGAAAACACATGAACAGACATTCATTCTTGCCTTCATGATTCTTAGATTCATAAATTTCACTGATAAATCCATGAATGTCAGCCATCTTTGACTGTCTTCTTGTCTTCACAAGTGAGTTTACATACCCTATCACATTTTCAAAAGGATGTGATTTATGAACTGTGGTATGGGGAGTTTGAGGAATTTCAATCTCAGTAGGCATATTTGTTATTTCAACATCACTGTCTTGAGCTTCCTGAGTAGCTGGAGTTGTATTTTCCACATCTGGTGTAGCACTGGAAACTTCTGGTCTATCAGTGGAAACTTCTGCTCTAGCAGTAGAATCTGTATATTCACTGCTTTCAGAATTGACAGTGTTCACAGAAGTTGCTTTAGACACATTCCCTTCACCTTCTTTACTAGCATCACTAGAAGGTTCATCTCCAGTCTTTGGAACAAAATCATCATCTGCATGATCCCAAATAGGCAAGAAAATTTGATCTTGATCATCCTCTTGTTCATTGCTTGGCTCATCATCATCAACAAACTCTTCTGAACCTGCAAAATCATTAGTATTTGTACCTGTAGAGATAGGCACATAATTCATGGTATGGGTTAGAGTATCAAGATCAAACAACCATTTAGGACCAGTTCCTTCAACATTAGGTTTGTTTTCTAGAAACTCAACGTGCAGATTCTCTTCAATCTTATGGGTTCTTAAGTTGTAGACTCTAAAGGAATTACTAACCATGGAGTACCCAACAAAGTACCCTTCATCAGATTTCCCATCAAATTTATCCAGATGATCTATGGTATTGAGAATTATGACATGGCATCCAAATGGTCTCATGAATCTAGGATAGGGGGTCTATCTCTAAATAACTCATAAGGTGTCTTGTTCTTTGTTTTTACCAATAAAACCCTATTTTGCACAAAACAAGCAGTGTTAACTACTTCAGCCCAAAAAGTAATTGGCAATTTTGAATCTGCCAACATGGTTCTAGCAGCCTCTATTAGTGTCCTATTTCTCCTCTCAGCTACACCATTTTGTTGAGGAGTTCTAGCTACATTAAATTCCTTTTAATACCTTTATCTCTGCAAAAATCATCCATAACTCATCCTCTTGTTCATTGCTTGGCTCATCATCATCAACAAACTCTTCTGAACCTGCAAAATCATTAGTATTTGTACCTGTAGAGATAGGCACATAATTCATGGTATGGGTTAGAGTATCAAGATCAAACAACCATTTAGGACCAGTTCCTTCAACATTAGGTTTGTTTTCTAGAAACTCAACGTGCAGATTCTCTTCAATCTTATGGGTTCTTAAGTTGTAGACTCTAAAGGAATTACTAACCATGGAGTACCCAACAAAGTACCCTTCATCAGATTTCCCATCAAATTTACCCAGATGATCTATGGTATTGAGAATTGTGACATGGCATCCAAATGTTCTCATGAATCTAGGATAGGGGGTCTATCTCTAAATAACTCATAAGGTGTCTTGTTCTTTGTTTTTACCACTAAAACCCTATTTTGCACAAAACAAGCAGTGTTAACTACTTCAGCCCAAAAAGTAATTGGCAATTTTGAATCTGCCAACATGGTTCTAGCAGCCTCTATTAGTGTCCTATTTCTCCTCTCAGCTACACCATTTTGTTGAGGAGTTCTAGCTACACTAAATTCCTTTTAATACCTTTATCTCTGCAAAAATCATCCATAACTCTATTTTTAAACTCTGTCCCATTGTCACACCTGATAGCTTTAACTTTCTTATCATTTAGGTTTTCTACTTCAGTTATAAAAGTCTTAAGGATGCATGTTGTCTCATCCTTAGTTCTAAGAAAGAAAACCCATGTAAACCTACTAAAATCATCAGTCACAACAAGACAATATTTCTTAAGATTTATGCTACTCACAGATGTAGGACCAAACAAGTCCATATGCAACATATAAAGTGGGTGAGCAATAGAGTTAAAAGCCTTTGTTTTGCAAGAAGCTCTGTGTTGTTTGCCTTTGAGGCAAGCAACACAGGTTTGGTCATTTTCAAATCTTTTCTGAGGCAAGCCTCTTACCAAACCATCTTTAACAATCTTATTTATGGTTTTGAAATTAATATGACCAAGTCTTCTATGCCATAGCATGGATTCATCCACTGTGGCCTTTGCAATCAAACAAGCAAAATCATCTTTAGCAACAATGTTGTTCATATCAAAGCTATATAAGTTTCCTTTTCTAGGAATTTTAAGTAGAATCTGACTTTCATCAGGCATCTTAAAATCCTTAGAAAGAACAAAGCACATATCTTCAGTAAAAAGAACATTGTTTTTCTTGTCACATATCTGTGACACACTAAAGAGATTGTACTTAAGCTCTTTTACATAGTACAAAGGTTCAAAATCCAAGTTACCAGTTTTGATATCACCTTTACCAGTAACTCTTCCACCAACTCCACCTCCAAAGCTGACAAATTGTCCATCATAAGGTTCAAAATTTGAGAGATAGGACTTGTTGCCAGTCATGTGCCTTGAACATCCACTGTCTGTATAGCCTTGATCTGTTCTTTTGGTCTTTGGATGTTCCTACACATAAAATAAAGGAGTTAGTTTCTTTTGGAGACCCAAGCCATGATTGACTTGGATCTGCCTCGTGTATCAATATAGTTAAATCTATCAAAGGTCATTGATACACCATTGGGATTGGTTGTTGAGGTATTTCCTTTTGGTCTCCATTCCCAACGTGTTGAGGCCTTCACAGCTTTCCCATGTTACCCCTGTTCTTGTTCACAATACCGGCAGTGGGAACTTTTGACTGTGCAGTGGAAACTACTGGTTTAACTTTTGGTACCCACTGTTGGTTATGATTAACCCTTTTATTATAAAAGGTCCTTTTCCCTATTTGTGCATATTTAACAAAAGTTGTTTTAGGTTTTGCACTTGAAACAGGTGATTTGGGGTGAGCAGTGTTGACAGTTTTAGCAGTGGCAAAAGATTTAAGCCTACTTCTTAGTTGAACTGCTCTTGGGATCATGTTGCTATGTGAATTAGGGTGTGATTTGTTTTGAAATCTGTTTGATTCCACCCTCTTATTTCCAAAAGCTTCCCTTCTCCCAACATGATAGTCACATTTAGCATGCAAATGTTCAAAGCTACCACAGATATGACATGCTTTATTGTTCATGACAAACTCACTACCTAGTTGTTGAGATTTTACATGATTCCAACTCCTCTGGTTACCCCTAGGAGTTGATGACTTGTTTCTATACATCTCAGCATACCTTACAGTTGGTCTAGGTTTATTAACTTGTTTCTTAGGTTCCTCTATAATGGTATTAACAACTTATGGGACAGAAGCTTCTACTTTTCTTATTAACACTCTCATCTACCAAAGATGAGTCACTAGCACTTTCAAAAGCATCAGATTCATGCTTAACATGTTCCTCACTTTTTACAAATTTGGGAGGGTCATATTCAAGACTAAGTTCCTGAAATTCTTCTAGGCCTGTATGTGCTAAATCAATACTAGGAGGTGCTGGAACACCCCTTAGTGGTGGAGGAACTGTATTGTATCCTAAACCAAACATAGCTTTGTTTGTGATTTGAGCTTCCCAAATTTTATCAATTGACTTAGACTGATAATATAAGGTGTCAACAGAGATATTAACATTCTCATTTATCTTCCTAAGTTTTTCAAGCTCTTCTTTTAGTGCCTCATTAACTGCTATCTTATGATCTAGCTCTCTTCTTAAGACTACCATATCATCATTATATTTAGTCTCATTTTCTCTATAATGCTCTAGTTGTTTTTCTAATACAGATATGCCTCTTTTATGATTTGACAAGTTGTAATTAGCAGCAAACAACTCTGTTCTTTCATTTTCTAACAATTCATTTAGCCTTTCACATTCTCTATAAGCCCTACATGTTTTAGAGCAACATTCAAAATTTTGTATCTCAGAGTCAGAGAAGGCCATGAGAGCATGTTCTGTAGCAAGAAAAGCAGCATCTGAGGATTCTTCTTCTTCATCAGCCATGAAACTCCAATCATAGCTTACACCATCAATTGCCAACATAGCCTTTGGTTCTTCCACATTTGGTTCCTTCTTTTGCTTGTACCAAGTAGACCTATTATCCTGCTTCCTAGGTCTTCTGCACTCTCTAGAAAAATGCCCCAACTTGTGACAGTTGAAGCATTCCACTTTCTTTTTGTCAAAGCCTGCAGTTTCATTACCATTGATGGTAATTGGTTTTCCAGTCCTTTTGAAGAATTTCTTAGCCCTCATGCTAAGAAGTGCTATCTGCCACTTTATGTCCATCTCTTCTAAGTCATCATCATCAACTTGTTCCAAGTCTTCATGAGTTAATATTGAGCCATTAACTTGAGTTGATATGAAGGCATAAAAGCTAGGATCTCCAAGACCAACAACCTTCTTTTTGGATCCTGCAGCGGTAACAATTGCATTACCAGTGGAAACTGTAGAACCAGCAGTGGCAATCTCCTCATCACTGTCACCTTCAGAATCATCATCATCAACAGAGGTTGACAACAGTGCCAAGCTTCCAGAGCTTGTACCAAGCTTCCCAGCCTTCTTCAATCTTTGCTCAATGAGTTTGAAATTATTGTAAAGATCATTGAGTTTCATACTTTCAATTTCTGGTTTGTTTTCCCAGACTGTGACATTAGTATGATACTCAAAAGGCAAACTCCTTAGAAATTTTAAATTTAGGTCTTCCTGATCTACCTCAATTCCAAACACAGTTTTGGTAAAGATGCTGTCAAGAGATTCATTGCTTGAAGAAGAGAAATTTTCATAACTTTGCTTCAACAATGTCTTTTGAGTTTTCTTGGTAGCATCATTACCACCAAATACTGAGCAGATCTCTTCAAAAAGTTCTTTTGTTGTTTTGTACTTACTGAAATCAATGATCTGGTCTTTAGGAAGAGTCATTAGCAACAAGCTTCTTGCCTTCATGTCATTCTTCTTCTGTGTTCTTTCATCACTTGTAGAAGGTGCAGAAACTGTTACTACTTCTTTGTCACCAACTTTCTCAGTCTTCTTTTCAGGTTTGAAGGAGTCACCAGTTAAGATGATCTCCCACAAAGCATAGTCGTGTATGAGAAAGTATTGTTCAATCATTATCCTCCACATCTCAAACTCATTGAGTTTGAGCTTGGGAAGCCTTGGAGCAGAGTTGGACTGGTTATTTTCCATCTCCATTGATCTGAGTGAAGTGGTTAAGCTTGTTCCTTGGATCTTCTAAATCAAAGTATCAGAAAACCTGGCTCTGATACCACTTGATGGATCTAAACACACACTTTGTGTTAGAATGATACTTTGAGTTATACTAGCAAGTACGCGGAATATACTTAGTAGTACATAGAAGCACTATGATGTGTTGTGAATAAGAACAGTTGTATGAAAGTGACACAAAGTTTAACCAAACTTATAGCATCAATATATTGAATACGAGTGATCTGAATATCACTAGGGTTTACAACCTTGAAGCTCTTAGAAACACGTATATGGAACTTTAACCTAGGACCTCCTTTTATAGCACAAGGAGTCCTTTACAAGATAAGTATAATGTTATCTAAATAGAATATACACACAATCTATTCTATGCTTATCAATACACGATTACATAATAGTTATCCTAATAGCAGTGGTAATAGTATGTACTGACAGTGGCAATGTGTTTCCACTGCTAGTGCATTCTTCAGCAGTGGTTACCTCCATACTTAGCCGTGGTAACTGTTAGTATAATTCCAAACAAAAAGATTCACACTGATTTCAATGTAGCTGACTTGTTAACCAAAGCTTTTGATGGACCAAGGTTTAACTACTTGGTGGTCAATATTGATATGATGAACTCATAGCTACATTTAAGGGGAGGTTAAATGTATAGTTTGTAATTGGTTTAAGGTCTAGTGGTAGTTAAATCTGGTTACCTAGAGTTAATACGGGTAGTTTAAATTGGCGTTAATTCTGGTTGTATATACATGTTTGTATATTGTGTGGTTTCCAACTAATCTTTTCAGGATATGCATGGATTCAAGCCAAAAATGAAAGTTGTGATTCTATCTCTGGATTGTAAGTTTTGGTAAAATGGTTGACCATTAGTTAAGTCTGGTGAGAAAATTTTAATACTGGTTGACTATTATTAAGTCTGGTAGTGTTAATCTGCAATTAATTTTTTACCGTTAAGTCTGCTCCTCCGCATAATGACTTTTACTGTTTAAATCGAATCGTTACTATTTTTCCGGCACCAAGTGATATATAGGAATACAAGTTGATTAATTTTTCATCTTTATTCATTATACAATCACTTTTTCATAAACAAGTAAAAAGTTTACATCTTGATCACACTTACTCTGTTTTACACACCAGTACAAAAAATTTCACTCCACCAGTACTTACATGGCTCAGCTCTCATACAATGATAGACATAATCAAGTGGGTTATTTAAAGAAGTCAACAAAAAGAAAAGGTTTTGAGCAGATACTAAACTTTCTAAATAGTTCGTACATAAGGTATGCTTTGACTTGTAATCCTACTATTTATGATTCCTTGGTAAAACAGTTTTGGAACACTGCTATTTCCGAAACTCTTGCTAACGGGAACCAACAAATAAGAGCAACTATTGACAATGTTGATTATATTATCACTGAAGCATCAATTAGAGATTGTCTTCACTTAAATGATGCTTCAGGGGATTTTAAGTTGCCACATAAATTTCTTGTTGAGGGTATGAAATATATTGGATATCCCATTGATAAAACACTTACTTTCTTATAAAGAAATCTTTCACCTCAATGGAGATTCTTAGCTCACCATTTGCTTCAGTGTTTGAGTTCCAAGAGTGGAGGATGGGATCAATTTGATGCCAAACTTGCCTTTGCAATGGTCTGTCTTTCACTTGGAAGAACTTTCAATTTTTCCAAATTGATTTTTAATGGTATGGTGATTAATGTGAAAAGCACACATAAATTTTGATGTACCCTCATTTTCTGCAAATGGTTTTTAATATTGAAACAGCAAACAAAATGATTTATCCCATTGTGCCTCTCAGAGAAAAAGTCTTTAGCAACATGAGAAGTGGTTTTAAAGGAGTTGAAATGCCATTATCTGTGGCAATTTTGTTTGCTTCCTCTAACTCGTATGCAGGTCCTTTAATGCCATCTGAAGCTCAATTTGCTCCAGTGCATACATTTGAACTTAGCTCCTCTGCATCACCACCTTCGACTCATGAAGAGTCCTCCACAATGACTGTGGATGATCTTTTGCAATTAGTTCCTTCACGTCTCACAAGTATAAATGGTTTGGAGCAACAGCTGGCCAAGACAAATAAGAAAGTTAAGAAGTTGGAACATATTGTGGAAGTACTAAGAGTTCACTTCACTGATTCTGAAGATGTTGAGTCAGAAAATTCATCCAAACAAGGGGTATTTGGCTCATACAACAGAAAGCAAATCCTTAGAAGAAACAGCTGTTAGTTCACCAGGACTAGAAGATGCAGAGTTGATTATAAACCTGAGTCGAAGTCACAAGCAAAGGACAAGGTTAAGGGAAAGATCTGTGACAGAAGAATTAGTTAAGTCTGCTCATGCTGGTACTGGTCAAAGGGAAGGAAAGCAAATTGTTTAGATACCTTCTTTGCCAAAGAAATCAAAGAAGCACAACAGAGAGGATGAAGCTAGTTTTGTTGAAATTGAAAGAATTCAAAATGAAGAAGCAAGCATGGTTATTCTTTTGAAAAAACATAGAAGGGTTTAAAATCTTTCTTTACTTTATGTTGCTATGAACCCTTGGCTATGTTTGAATGAATTCTCAGGGTAAAATGGAATTGAGATTGGAGCTTACTTGGTGAAAGTGCTTTGCACTGACACAACAAATGGTTATCAGTCCACCATGTCTAACACACACAAGGACTGGCTAATCCAAGAGCAAACGGCTCTAGTTAAAGATATCTCAAATCCATTTATGGCTAACAATTTGCCAAAAATTGTATGGTATTCAACCCACCATATCTGTGATAGTGAAGAGTTGACTAGCCCACAAGGTTATGGCTTGTGGTAAAGGCTGTGGAAAACCATAATTGGTTACCAACTCACCAAGATGATGACTGCATTCCATCAAAGAGTTGGCTAGTCCAAAAGCAAACGGCTTTTGGTAAAGACAAATCAAATCCATTGATAGCTGATGGTTTGCTAAAAATCATATGGTTATTAATGTACCATGGTCTTGTACCCAAACATTAGCTACTCCAGAGTTAATGGCTAGCTGGTAAAGAGATATCATATCCATTAAATTTTCAATGATTCACCTCTCACAGGTGTTAACATACCTGGAAGTGATGAGAATAGTATGAAACTTTTATGTTTTGATGTACAAAGTGTCAATGTTGCTACAAAGATCAGTTGGTGCTACAAAGTGTCAATGTGCTAAAGATTTGCTGATATAGGATGCTGCAAAGACATAAAGATTCAACAAAAAGTTGCAGCTCTACAATAATTCCAAGGAGTATGCATTCAAAATCCTCAAAGCATTTCTGAAGAAAGAAACTTGAAGTTCATGGAGCATGAAGATCAAGTTAGGGGAGGATTGTTGGGTTATTTGTAACCAGACTTAACTCTGGATGTTTAGTTAAGTCGGGTAGATAGTAAAGTCTGCTAGTACTAAGTTAAGTCTGGCAGACCTAGTTAAGTCTGTTTATGTTTAGACTAGTTAAGTCTGTTTTGCTTAACAAGTTAGATATCTTAGGAGATATTATAGGAAAAGATATGCACATGGTTAGATATCTTAGGAGAAGACATGTATGCATCCTTTCACACATTTTGTAGAATTAGGGTTTCCTTATAGTATAAAAGGAACCCTACGGCATGGTGTTCTATGCCAAGTTTTCTCAAGTTTAATAGAATACAAAGTTAGTAATTCTATGTGTTGTTCTTACTGCTTGTGTTAATATTCCGCGTTAACATCAAGTATACATTGCTTCACATAGATAGTTTGGATTTATCCAAGGTGTCTATTGTCTTACAAAGGCTACTTAGATCCAGAACTTTGGACCTACAATATCAGCAACAAATGTTGTTGTGGATGGAATTGATGGTTTGTGAAGTTGCTTGAAGAGCCATTTGTTCATTCTGAAGTTCATATATTTGACCTGTAAGAATACACTCTTGCTCTGTCAAATCACCGATTTCAGAAACATTTGATGAAGTTTTTTGAGCTTTTTTGATTCGTTGTGTTTTAGTGTGCAAAACAACAAGTATTCAAAAATATCAACAAAGTGAGGTCAATGTTATCGTGAGTGACAACAAGACGTAGAGAAATACAAGTAAACCTTTTAGGAAAAAGATTACCTCGTAAACTCGTGCAATGTGATATTTGTGAGACCGGGAAGTGATTTCCCGAGTCGTACCCCAACGAGGTGTGAATGGAAAGATTCGTGAAAGATCGAGATTAAAGACTTGTATGTTTGGTTGTGAAAGATTGTTTGGTTTTATAGTACGTTAAATTAACAAAATTGGAAAATTAACGAACGAGGATGAAAATAAAATAACTTAAAGGGAACAAAAGGCAATTGGCAAACTAGAGAAATCCTAAAATACTACGGGAATCAAAAATAGGTATCGGGAATCCTAAAACACAATATAAACAAGTAACGTGACGTTTATTCTAAATAAACGTCAACGTACAAATAAAAACGTGAAATTATTGCTACGCAAATCTTACGGGCCTAAAAATAATTTTCTAACGCACTAAAAGACAAAAGAAAATTTTAGAAAAAAGAAAATTAATTATCTAATAAAAATTCTATTTAATATGATTTAATTACTAATTATCACTAATTAAATTCTAATAATTAGACTACAGATCCTAAAAATTTGAAACTATTTTCTGAAAATGCAAAAAGGTAAAACAAGTTTAAGAAAAATATAAAAACTATGGGTACAGTTTAGAAATAAGCAGTAAATAAGCTAAGAAGCAAATTAAAGCTAAAAAAGAATACTACTATAAAAATAAAAAAGGGGAATAAGAACTTGAGAAGTCCCTAGGGCAGATGGTTGAGGAGTGTGGTGCTGGGGTTTAGAGTGCAGGAGGTCAGGGGTTCGAATCCCACCTCTTGCACTTTTTACAAAACATTTTTTTTTAAATTTTCTATTTGCAAATGACTTTAACAACAAAAATAGCAAACTTTTACAAACCAACTTTTACTGAAAAGTTAAAAACAAGCTTATGAAAGGATCAAAATCTCAACAGATAGCTTATTATGTTTGAGGTGAATTTTTCACAACTCTACATAACCAATCAAGCAAATAAGCCAATTAAGTTTGAACAAACAAAAAAAACAAACACAAACTAAACAATAACAACAAATGATATTAACTAACAACAACATGAACAAGAACATCAGCAAGATCCAACAACAAGAATGTAGCAGCAAGCAATAAGCTTGATCCAGCAAATAAGCTTAAAGATTTAATCAAACTTATGAAAACTTAACAACTACAAGAAAGAACAACAACAAGCATATTACAACAACAATTACAACCAATAAACAACAAACTGAGACAACAAGATCAGACAACAACAAAAATAAGAACAAGAGTGGCAGCAGTTGCAGTCAACAAAAGGGCTAAAAGAGGGGCAAAAATAAGCAGATAAATAAGCTCTATGGGGAAAAATAAAAGCAATCCTACAAAGCCTACCTAGGGGGGAGTCTAAAGCAACAAAAATCAGAGCAAAGTGTCCACTAATAAACAACTTATGGTCAAATGAAAAAGGGTCATCAGGGGTACTACTGGGTGCAGGGCAGATAGTGGGCAAGAAGGGTCACTTGGGGAGCAAGTTTCAAGGCTCAAATGGCTTTCAAATCCTAAATTTCTTTTTGATCTCAAAAAACCAGCAACCAATGAACTTAAATCAACAATTCTTACTCATTTCTAAGCATTAGTGAACCTTACAAATTAAATTGAAAACTGTCCCATTTTAACTGTGATGAAAGAAAGTTGACTTTTTATATTTTTTTGAAAAGTTGACTAAAGTGACTTTTGTTTGATCCTAGATTACTAAATGTGATATAATAACCCAAAATGAGACTAGAACAAGCCAACTTAACAGGTTTTAAAGCTAAATTCTTTTATTATTAGAAATGTAGAAAAATCGTTTTTACACCCGTAGGGTTAGCATTGCTTTAAAGTTCACGTTTTATTTTACGCGTTCACGTAGTTTTTAAATTAACTTTTACGTTTTTAAATTAGATTACGGTTTAGGTTTCCCCTACTTCCTATTATCATTCCCGTAGATTTTTAATTAGTTTTTAAGTTCTAATTTTGATTTCCTTGTTTGTATTTATGTTTTAGTTACGTTTATTTAATTTTTCGTACATTATTTGCAAGTTCTCGTAATTCCGTAATACCAAATAACCTTTCTCAACCAAACATACAAGATTTTAATCTCGATCTTTTCTCGAAGCTTTCCATTCACTCCTCGTTGGGACACGACCCGGGAAATCACTTCCCGGTCTCACAAATATCACTTTTACGAGTTTACGAGCTAATCTTTTTCCTAAAAGGTTTACTTGTATTTCTCCACGTCTTGTTGTCTCATGATTCGTTGTGTTTTAGTGTGCAAAACAACAAGTACACAAAAATATCAACAAAGTGGAGTCAAAGTTATCGTGAGTGACAACAAGACGTGGAGAAATACAAGTAAACCTTTTAGGAAAAAGATTACCTCGTAAACTCGTGCAATGTGATATTTGTGAGATCGGGAAGTGATTTCCCGAGTCGTACCCCAACGAGGTGTGAATGGAAAGATTCGCGGAAAGATCGAGATTAAAATCTTGTATTGTGAAAGGTTATTTGGTTTTATGGTACGTTAAAGTAACGAAAATGAAAAATTTACGAACGCGGATGAAAATAAAATAACCTAAAGGAAACAAAAGGCAATTGGTAAACTAGGGAAATCCTAAAATACTACGGGAATCAAAAATAGGTATCGGGAATCCTAAAATACAAATTAAACAAATAACGTGACGTTTATTCTAAATAAACGTCAACGTACAAATAAAAACGCGAAATTATTGCTACGCAAATCCTACGGGCCTAAAAATAATTTTCTAACGCACTAAAAGACAAAAGAAAATTTTAGAAAAAAGAAAATTAATTATTTAATAAAAATTCTAATTAATATGAATTAAAAACTATTAAACACTAATTAAATCAAAAGAAATACCAAAACTATCTAAATAAATTTGAGATTTTTCTGGAAATTAATTTAAGCTAAAACAAATCTAAGAAAAATAAAAAGTTTGGAAAAAGCAGTTTCAATAAGCTGTAAAAAGCTCAAAAGCTAAAATAAGCTTAAAAGACCACTACTACTATAAAAATAAAAAGTGGAACATACAACATGAGAAGTCCCTAGGGCAGTTGGTTATGTGTTGTGTGTGGTGTGTCTGAGAGTGCAAGAGGTCAGGGGTTCGACCCTAAATTTTTACACAAAATTTATTTCTTTTTTTTTTCTTTTCTGTTTTCTATACACAACCACACTCAAACTTGCAAACTTCTTTTCTTGAAAACAGATTTTACAAACATAAATTCTTAAACAAACTCTTGAATTTAAAACAGATTTGAGATTCAAAATTTGATTTCAAAATTCTAGTTTTCCTTTTCTTTTTATCACTGCCACACTAAATCACTAAACCAAATAAACTTAAACAAGCTTAAGGATTGAATAAGCACAGCATCAACGACAAGCAGCATAACAACAACAACAACTAACAATAAACAGGGACAATCAACAAGAACAATAAGAAGATCATGCAGCACAAGCAGAAGCAGAAAACTATTAATCAACAAATAAGCTCAATAAGCCAATAAGCTCATAAAAGCTGATACAAGCAAACAAATAACAACAATATCAACTAGAAACAATAACAAGAGTAATAATCAGGAACAACAGCAAGAACTTAAACAGTAACAAGAAGAACAGCAAACAAGATCACACCAGCAGAAGCAGGTTCAAATAGGCCAAAAGTAGGGACAAATTTAGCACTCTAAATAAGCAGTGAAATGAAAACTAAAAGCTAATCCATAAAGTTAACCTAGGGGGGAACTCAAAACAACAAATATCTCTCAAAGTGGCCCAGAATTGAACACTTAATGGTCAAATGAAAACTGGATCAAACTAGGGTGCAGGGGAACATATTTGCCAAACAGTCAACTTCCCAACCATTTTTAAGTGACCAATGCAATTCCAAATCCAGAATTTCTTTTTGAAATATGTAAACAAGCTGGGTGACTTCTCAAATTAACAAAGTTTCTGGATTTTCAATTATTATTGAAGCTTAGAGACTGATTTTTAGTTTGGACAAAAACTCAGTATGCAAATTTGACTTTCTTTGAAATATTTTGCAAAATTTGACTTTTGTGAATTTTGAAGCTTCCTAGGTGATTAACATTGATGAATTAAGATGATAGGAGGCTGATTCAAGCAATCTTAACAAGTTTTGTGCCCAAATAAAGATTACGCTATCTCTAAATTTCAACAAGTAAGCTGCCACAAAATTTAAAGACTAATTTTGATTTTTTGTATTAACCTACTGATTTTTATGCTGCTACTAACCTATAAACACCTACTGTGGACTAATGGAACAAAAAGAACCAAAGTAAAACAACAAGAACACTACCAGTATAGCTGATCCAAACACCCCTTTAACTAACTATACTAGGTGGTATTCAAAGTAACTAAGCAATTTAATACTAGAAAACTGTAAACAATCTTATACTAACATTAAACAAACCTATCTAAACAGAAATAAGGCACAGATAGCAGCTAAAGAACAGAAACAAGCAAAGTGATGAAAAATGTGAGCAAAATGGTCTTACAAGTTGATGCAAAGTGAAATTAGTGAGAACCAAATCAAAGTCACCACCTAATGCTCCCATGAGTTCTAAACCACATCCAAATTCAGCTCTGCAACTACAGCTACTTCTTCTCCCATTCTTCTTCTTTAAATTTTTATTTTTGAATTTTTTTTCTTTGGCAATTTCTGTTTTCCTTTTCTTTTCTTATTTTTTTTTCTTTTTGTTTTCTTTTGATTTAGTAAGCTGAAAATAACACTTAGAGATCAAACAAAGAACATTTAAATGAAATAACAAGTAATTGAGAATTTTAATGAAAAATTCGAATTTGCATAAACTTGAATAAAACTTTGATTAAACTGGAAATATGAAATTACAATTGAAAACTAAAACTAGAACATGAAGATTACAAAGAAAAGGATGCCTCTAATGGCTACAACATGGTTCTATTTATACTGAGAAATGTGGTAGGTACGAATTTGCTTCCATGTGCTTGCTTCTCTGGAATTAGGGCAACAAAATGTTCCTTGAATGCCTGCGAACAAATCCCAACCGTTGAATTGCTCTAAATCCAATCCTAGCCTTTGATGTGTTTTTGGCGCCAAAATGTTCTTGTAAAGTTATGGACTGCCAGGGTGGAATTAGTGGTTAGGTAGGGTTTTGGAGGATGTAGTGGGATTGGGGGAAGTGATGGGGGGCTTTTGAGGCAAG